>JAOYSI010001248.1:0-11162 GCA_025775065.1 Hiodon alosoides
CCCCCCCCCCCCCCCCCCCCCCCCCCCATGGTCCCCTCCGGTAATTTCCAAATCAACCCAAAAAAAAAAAAAAAGGAATACTTGTCAAAAGAGCTGGCTCACAAGCCTCATGGAAAATTGATAATGTATTTCAGTAAATTTGCAATGTTATTCCCATGGAAGGAGGGAGTGGGGCTCTAACCCAGGAGGTAAGGGGGGGCCAGAGAGGACTGTTGAAGGATGAGGTTCCAGACATCCGCAGGGCTACCGGCCACGAGATCTCATAGCAAATGTTATCCATTTTAATCTGTTGGCCGCTCGAGAGGAACAGAGGCTGAAAGAGAATTGTGATGTGGGTGACATGGGGCAGACTTTCGTGCCATCGTTCCAGAATTTCCTCCCGCCCCTTTGAGGTCCAATGTTACCATCCCTGAGGATGGCGAGAGAATTTCAGGGAATGGCGGTTTAGGGATTTTAGGCAGCTTGTGGATCCACCCTATATGACGCCATCTTCCATCTAAGGGGGCACCCGTCCAGAGCGACATTTGTGGTTTTAATGTAAATGGCGGTGGTGCCATTTCTCAAGCATTGGACTAAGTAAGCCCGTTCAGTCCTCGGGGGTCAGCTTCCACAGCTGTGATAATGCCTCAGAGTCTTCCCCTGAAGACGGATACCCTCCTCGGCTTGTGCTCAGCTCAATTTCACGGCTGAGCAGCAAACACCCGCGGTATGCCTCGTCGCTCCGGCACGTCTGCGACAGCAACCAACCGGCAGCGCAAATGAGCCGTGGCACTTCCGCAGAGCTTTATTGACAAAATAAACACATAAAGTCATCATTTTCCGTAAACAGTCCCAGGCCAAATTATCTTTTTTATCTAAGGTTATTTTAAAATATTCAAGGACTTGGTGGATAATCGATTATTGACACAAATTGAATCTTTGGAGGGCATGAAAGAGCCTACTACCTGAGTGCTGCTTAAACGCCTTTGAGTAAAACGAACCTCTTCGAGGACGATTTGTAGAACCTCCATTACAGTGCCTGTGGGTGAGGAGAGAGATAACACCCTTCCGTTCTTTTGGTCAGGCAGCAGAAACCTGCCACAGTCAACAGTTAACGGGGGCCGCGGGTCAGGCAGAACTGTTATTTATTGATAGACTATCATCCGTTTCTGCGGAACAGGAAGCTCCTGCTGCGGCATGATGCCTGATGGCTGGACTGAGTGGTGGATGAGGTGAGGAGAGGAGGATGTCAAATGAATATTTACTGAAGGTTTAATTTAACACGGGTCTGCAAGACAGAAGGGTCCAAGCAGCCATGTGTCAGAGCTCTCTGTGAGTCTGCTGTGGGGAGGAAATGTGTTCTGTCACCAATATGAGCAACACAGTATGCCACAGGAGTAAATTGTGTGGTCCTTTTCTCCCTCTTTTATCATCAGAAATTTAAGGATGGAAATTGGTCAAAATAATTGGCAGGTAAGAATGCACAGGGTTTGTGTTGGTTTGCGTTTGATCAGGTTTTGGATATTATACACATAAACATTGCAAGCAGATTGATGGTTTTAGCGAAAGCGTTTTGTGTCAGAACTATGCTGGTTGTTTACCGAGCTTACAACTGTGTCTCTTTTGGAGCCTGAATTACCATCTTTTGTCAAGCCAGTCATATATCATTGCCAGAAGTGCGACCTCCCCTGTTTTATGACAGAGCGGAAATAAAACGAAGTAGTGAAGGTGAACCCATTTTTGCTATCAACTGGGTAACATTATAAGCACATAATTAAGCTAGATAGCTCTTAAATGTTATATTTCATATTTAAAAATGCTGTTTATTTTGGTCCCAGCGCTGTGTAGCATCATGGCAAAAAAACAACAACTTAAAACAATGTTATGTTACAGTGTCACCCGCGGCCTGTTCTACATGGCATAAATCTGCCCACCCAGTGTATGCAAGCCACACTGTTTCCTTGGCCACTGCATAAAATCATATTCCCGGCAAATGGCAGCGTATCACTCACCTGTGGAACCTTGTTTGGGTTGCAGCCAAGCCAAGTGGTGCCTGGAGAAAAGCTGGGATCCCAGGACAGGGCAAGCAGCAGCATTCTGGAAAGTGTCCCGCAGCATTGTTCTTCCAGTGTCTTTTGCAGTAAATGAGGGGAAAACCCAGAAATATGACAGCAATGTGTTCTGGATCTCCCAGTGCCTGTGAAGGCCTTTCAGACATACAGCGAGTAACTGTAGGATTTCCTCAAATAAAAAATGACATGTGCTGTGACCTCCCCGGAACAGTGTTTGATGACCCCAGAATAAAAGGATCTGACTGCAATGTCAGAGCGTGGCATTTCTGTATTGTCACATACCCGTTTAATGAGTCATTTTGAGTGCAAAAATAAGCTACCCTTTTCAATAGGATCGACTGCATTGGTGAAACGTCATACTCAGGCAACTACCCAAACTTCCCCAGATCCTTTTTCCTCTGTGGTCAATAAGTTGGTTTGCTCAGGCAAGAAAGCAAAAGACAAACTCATCAGAAAAAGGAGAAATCATTCTTTTTTCCTTTCAGACAACCATTTTTGACTTTCACCTTTCGTGTTTACGTCATATTATCCCGCAGCCTAAATATAGAAGCAAAATAATTGACCTGAGAGGCCCTCTGGTTTAACATCACCACATCATATCAGCACAGATAATAGCCCCTGCTGCACTGTGATAGCATTCCTTTTTTGTGCTGTTGGTGAGTGAACAAACAGCTCCCTCGAGGAGGGGGCCTGAGAGTCTGAATCATAGAAGGAAGCACACAGTCTTAATGAATGAATAGCCTGTGGATGTGGCATGTGTTTAATTCCTTAACCTGTTCTCCTCCCAGCAGAGTCACCCTAATTTACTTGGTGGAGGGGCAGAGAAGTTCCGGAAGATCGGGACTAAGACGCGATGGCCCCAGGATGAGCGTTACTACTCCTCTGGTGAAGGCACTTTGACACGGCTCTTCACAGCCATTGATTGAGATGGGGCGGGGGAATTAACAAAGTCAATACAATGACTGACTTGGCTTACTCTGAGGCTAATGATCTTCTTTTCTTTCCTGATGCATTGTATTGTGACCACTGATACACTGAGACACGCGCATTGATTACTCGACAACCTGCCATCGTCCGAATGCATCAATGTCTTCTGGGCCAGGTCGTCATCAAAAATTAACACTTGGTCTTGATCAATTTTCCAATATAAGCAAAAAGCATGCAAGTTCAATGGCAAGTCTGGAGTCTGATTAGAGCAATGTAAGGCAAGTTCAGTTATACCTTCAGACTCAAGCCCACCAGGCAAAGCGATGCACCAAGGTACCATCGAACAGCAATGAGGCGCATACGAGCCGCCCAATTAAAAATACGTGCAGATCTAGGTACATAGGCGCATACGTGCAGATCTAGCTGCATACGTGCATACGTGCAGGTCTAGGTGCATACGTGCATATGTGCAGATCTAGGTGCATACGTGCATAAGTGCAGGTCTAGCTGCATACGTGCATACGTGCAGATCTAGGTGCATACGTGCATACGTGCAGGTCTAGGTGCATACATGCATACGTGCAGATCTAGGTGCATAGGTACATAGGTGCATATGTACAGACATAGGTGCATAGGTGCATATGTGCAGATCTAGGCGCATATGTGCAGACATAGGTGCATACGTGCATACGTGCAGACATAGGTGCATATGTGCAGACTTTTTGCCAGTGGGTGCTGCTTTATTTAATTACATTTTTGGGTGAATATAAGTGTGCATATTCATGTACACAAATAATTTATTTATTATTGGGTTTGCATTGCAAAAATTCCCTTTCCTATTCGCCAAACTTCAAGCTCGTAGATGGTTTCCTACTAATATTTCCCTGTAGATAGATAGTCTCCTAGAGCTTCTCCATCATTAATTGGCAAAATAATGAGAAATGTTTCATTAAATTAATGACACAATCAAACTTACTAGATATGGTTTAAAGTTTCGACATACAAAGACTACTCTATTTAAATCCTATAAGAAATAATCAAATACCTTAGTTAACACTAACTTGCAAGCAAAGTTTATTGACTTAAGTATGACATAATATGTTAAGTTAATATTAAGATTATCATTAAGATAATAAGATTGATTAAATAATGTTACCTATATAAGCCAGCTATTTACTACCCTAACAACTTAATCTAGGCTGAAACCAAAGCTTTAGCAATCTACAAATAGTGTTTAATAAAATCGAAAATAAAATGATGTTACATTAAATTTAATTAATTGTGATTAGCGGGTAGTCAGTTTTGATTTGGTCCAAGTCCTAGTCGTTCATAATTGAATTTCAGAAATTATTTATAAATATAGCCTACAGAAATTTTAGCTTGAAATAAAAAGTATTGAAAGCCCAGTTAAATGGTTTTGGTCCACTGAAGTGGAAGCAATCTGAGTAAATAAATGCAATTAAAGTGATTATAGTAGACTTTATAGTATTATGTAATTGGACCGTTTTTCTGACTCACGGCCACGACAATAGCACCGGACACTATAAAATGGCCATCATTACGCAAACTTTTTACATGACAGTACCGCTGTAAAATCTTCATTTCATGCCGTTTTTTTTTAACTAAAATGATTATTAATTTAATGACACCCTCTGCATTGAGTTTTTGAGCTCGGCGATCAAGCAGAAAAGACAAGGAGGCAATGAGGGTCACGTTTGCCATGCTAAGGACACTTAACTTAACTATGGACACTATCTTTGCCATCTTACATGGAGAAGAGGCAATCAGATCTGACCTCAGAATCATCGTTTGTTTACTGAGCGGTTGCCCTTCTCCAGGATGTGCAACTGTCATTGCTTACATTTACATAATGCCCATTTATGCAGCTGGCCTATTTCGGGAGAAACTCAGGGGTACAACGGCAGTCTCCAACTTTACAGTTAGACTTGCACCCTTCAACAAAACACATTGTTATTTGAAGAATATAATATTTTGTTTCTGTACAGGCACACAGAAGGTCACCCACGTCTTCTTTTCCTTTTTGCTAATATATAGCTAAATATAAAAATACAGTTATGTCTGAGGAACAATAATAGCCCGGCATGTTAATGAAGTAAGCACATATTTTGTTGACTGGTGCACTAGAAGACCACAGTTTAGATTTTTTTAAAGGAGTGTTTATTCCATAATATCAATTGCTGCTGGAGACATCCATCTTGGGTTTTCGGAAAAAGAAATAAATAAGATACAATATTTAGTACAGATTTTATTCTATTTCTGCATGGGACTATTCAGGGTGCCGTTTTCTAATTGTCAGTCAGAGTTTGAAAAGGCTTTGACGTGATAATTCCAAAAAAAAAAAAATTGCCTGCATCATCAATCAGTTTCTCCTGAAGGCAAAAGTAATCTAAATCTGTTTCTCGAACTTGGAAAAACTCTTGTGAGTCTCACCTCTGTTCTGAGACAGTAAATTCTGAGCTGCATGTGAAGTTGTGACAGATGTTCTTTGATCGTGCCTTTGAATTCCTGAATTGTCACTCTGAAAACCTCACCACAGGAGAATAGCAGAAGCAGATGAACATCACCTTGCAATACGCAATGACTCCAAAGCAATAAGTCGTTGGCCGAGGCCATGTGCTTTTTTCTTAGACAGCAGAATTTTGCAGTCGTTTCCTAGAAAAGCGAAATAAAAGATAAAAGCAACTTTGGAAATATATGCTTGAAAGTAAATTTGAAGGCCCTGGAAACTTCTCCCCACTGGCGTTTTGAAACAAAAGTAACTTCTTTATGAGTACAATGAATGGGGTACATTCATATACACAAAATTCAATACTTCGTTAGGTGTGCTGACTTATGATAAATCCTTTGGCCTTGCTCTGGCAGAAAAAATAATAATATTCTGGTATCTTAGAATCCCAAGCTGTTTACAAACTATCATTTTTCAATCAACCACCAATGGTAGCTTAGGCACAATAAGGTAGCTAACAACACAATGTAAAAAATAATCATCCTTTTCTCAGGTAGAAATGGCAGCCCAGCCACCTGCTCAGCAAATTTGTGTCTGGGTTCAGAGGTCAACCTGAAAAGACTACACTAGGACAATATCCGACAAGGAGACGGCGTACGCTTAGCAAAGTTTAGGGAACACGTGCAAGAGAGCCGAGAATGCGTCTGGATCACCACATCTTTCAGGCAGTACCAGTAATTTCACTCCATTGTGACCATCCTCCTGGAACAGCCCTATTATAAAGCTCTATCACAGAGATGGCCCTAGCCCCTGGGTTCTGGATGGAAAACTGTATGAAATTACACCTCCCCAAACATGTCTTCTCCACCAGGATAATAAGCGCACACACAGACCAAATAAAAAAATAAAAAAGGGCTATTGTGTCTGGTGACCAACGAGGTTGCTGATGTGAGAGTCCATTGGCACATCAGACTGTGTTCCCCCAGAGTGCATTGTTACTTCAATAAAAGCACAGGCTCTTAGGTCCTTTGGGGAAACACAATGAGCAATTCAGAAGAAGACCTGAGTGCTCTCTCAGCTGCTATTACAGGAAGACTTGGGTTTTCTGTGGGAATAATATCATTATATTTTTCCCCTTTTAGTATCGATGAATATTTGCCATGTAGTGACTCCTTGAGATTCCTTTTGACATAAGCTGTGTCTGTAAATTGAAAGTGTTGAAAACACTCAGACATATGCATCTGGAGAGCCTGCCTTGGTTCAAGTACTTTTGCATTTCAGTAAGGTTCAGTAATCTCTGAACGACATCTAAGAACGAGCGTGGATTTTTAGGACATGAGAAATATGAGGGACAAAGGGAAAGAGAACAAAGGGATGCAGGGATTGCATTTCCCCAATATATAAGTACCAGTAATTATCTACACAACTACCTGTTGGAGAATAAAATGAATTATTATTTTCACAGTTCAATCATGGGTTATATTTTTCACTTATGTCAAGGTAAATGAAATGCATTAAGTTTAAACGAGGAAATAAAATCTCTACTTTCAAACATAAACAAAATCTTGGCTGTTCATCTCACTGAAGTAACCCCAACTAATTATTTTGCTCAGGCTAAAATGTAACTGGACTGATTTGTTTATGTATTGAAACAACCTCCTGAGGGTTGGGCGTTACTTGCAGGATCACCAAATCCAGTTTATAAGAAAACACAGTTTCATTGCTGAGCAAAGGTACAAAAAGCGGAAAGATAAAACCAGAGTCTTTAAAGAAAAATACTAGGTTCTCATACAGAATAGGGTCAATGTACAAATAGGGTTCTCTACCAAAAATCCAAAAAACACAAAAAAAAGCTCCTAGTTTGGCTCAAACGAGCATTTAACTCATCTTCCAAATGATTTTCAACTTTCAACCCTCTCGCTGTTCTTTATAGGATGGGACGTTACATCATTCGAAAGAGTACAACCTGTTCTACCTTATATGTCAATTTCAGGAGCCATTTACTACCACACATAAATGCAAGAAAATCATGAAGTCTAATCTTGGAACATTCAAAGAATCCCATTTCAATGGAATATTTTGTAGTTAGTACCCTAGTGCTCTCCTCAAATATCAAAAATATATATTTAAAAATGTCACATATAATAGCTTATTGAAAAGAAGCTCAGGACACACTCTGTGAACTCTCCATTCATTTCCTATTGCCTCGCACTAGAGTTCCAGCAATTCTGGAGTTATTTGGTTTGCTAGCTTATTGTCCACCCTGGGTCCAGGTCCTGACTGAAGAATTCAGCAGCCTTTTATTCTGTGGCTGATTAGCTATTGCCTCTAACTGTGGCAACTACTCAGCTAAGGACTGTGAGCCATCCACATTCAGTCCCGGAAAACAGGCAGTCCGTTCTTAAAGGGGAGGGACACAGATTACCTACCCACTGTTGTACCACAGTATTTAATTTCCATGCATGCATTTAAATTAAACTGAATATAGACACAAAATACAACTGACCCAAACTAAATCTAAAATAAGTTAGAAAATTTTCACAAAATATTGAGAGAAAAAAAACAACAAAACAAGTTACCCTTGTCATTTCCTTGTCAAGTTTAAGCTTTTCTAATTACGCTCAGTCATTCGTGGTCTACCCACAGCTCAAGCTAATTCTTCTAGACCAGGGAGTGAACTAGTCAACATTTTAACAGCTTGGAGATGGAGCCTGGATCTCAGGACTGCATTTCACACATCTCGACATTCCAACTTCCTGTCCAATCCAGCACTTTAAAATGGACAGTGGGTCACACACTGTCGATTTAACATCGAACAAGATACAGAACAGCCAAATTGCATCAGTGAAAATCCAGCTGTCTCACTTGCTGAATTAAAGATGTTTAAGTTGCAGAGGAACAGACTGCATGCAGAGGAACTAAAAACTGTGATGTATTAATAATTTAGTAAGAGCTGAAGACACTAGCAGTTGTGAAGATATTGATCTTCTCCCAAATGTCTGATCTTGTATCTGTTAATCAAAAGGTTTTCTGCATATTGACATTTACTGGGTGTTGATTATTCCTTTTCAGTGAAAGCCCAATAACGGTTACCTCCACCCTGAGGAAGGAGTGACACGTCTGGAGCCCTTTACCTCGATAACAATCTATACATGCATTTACGTGCATTCACAAGTCAGGGGGCTCCTAGCCAGGTCCAGACCACTCCAATCCAGCAGTTTTTAAATGCTTCCTTGAATCACCTCTGCCTGGGAGGTCAGAGACACCTGTTTATCACTGGCTGTCAAAACCAGTAGGATATACTTAAGAGATATAATCCATGGGATACGATTTGGATTTCCACTAAAACTCTCATTTCCTGAATAGAATTCTAACTGAGAAATAGTTGCCATTAATAACCAGTGTTGAACAGGGGTCTCCAATTCCCAAAATCAGAGATGGTTTCTGGAACCATTTAAAAACAGCTGGATTAGGGATCTCCAGAACCTTCGATTATAAACCTCCTACTATTCTTAGTTATCCCTGAACTTGTATTGACCCCTTAACCATCTGAAATTTATTTTTTTTCCCCAGCATTTTTAAAAATTCCCCTTATTCCCACTTCAGAGTTTCTGATGAATTTGGTCAAATTCACTGGTCAAACACTTGGTCAAATTCACCCGAAATCTGGACATTCTATCCGAGGCGTCGAAGGGTTAAACGTTTAACAAACAGCAGCCCCAATGCGAGCAATTCTAGCACTGGACCCACCTGACTATGCAACCTATGTATTTACCATTGTGTCCTCTTCTACAAACCTTACACATACAAAATGGTTTACCTCTAAATCCAAGGAATATGTAAAGCCTGTTAACATTTTTAACATGGGATAGTTCGAATGAAACGTCTGCAAAATATATGTTTGCACCTAACAATTGAGACGTGTAGATTAGATGGCTTTCAACAAATACCCAGATGGGTTATCTTCCCATTTGTGTGGTTTCAAAATGTAGAACTGCCGGTTGGTTGGAGAAAAAGAAAAAGATCTAATTACATAGCCTTCAAACAGTAACAAATGGTGTATTCAGGGGCAAATGTATTTAAAAAATAACAACGTTAACAAAAATGACAATACTAATCAATAAAATTAATAAAATTAATTTAAAAAAGGCATTGCAATCAATTATTTGAATCAATTATTACTCTGAGCCTTTCTGGGCAACCATGTCCTGCTACAGGTTTCCAGATGCTACAACAGATGCTTGGAGTGCATGCTTGGCAGCAATGTGGCATGCTGGTGACATTGTGCAGTAGCGTGCATGTTGTCCTCGCAGGTAAA
Source organism: Hiodon alosoides (assembly GCA_025775065.1). Classification (NCBI taxonomy): domain Eukaryota; kingdom Metazoa; phylum Chordata; class Actinopteri; order Hiodontiformes; family Hiodontidae; genus Hiodon; species Hiodon alosoides. The sequence goes on from JAOYSI010001248.1 coordinate 9,764, forward strand.
GTGTCTGGAATGAGGAAGGTGCCAGTGGGCGGGGATTTGATGCTGTCTGGCCATCAGTGGTAGGGACATTTTTTCGGTTTGTCTCTGGCAAGTAAGCATGAAAGCATTTCAAGAGACCATTTTCCTGGAAACCACGACCAGGATGTTGTCAGCATCAGTAAAATTTTTAAGACGTGACCTCAACTTGAGGGAATAACTATAAATATAGAAGAAAAAAAAATCAAAGCATTATAATTAAAAAAGAACCCTTCTTTCAAAAATAAAAGATAGACTCCATACTTCAGAAGAAAACTTCATAAAATGTTATGTTCAAGGTACTGGGAGAAAACTGGGTCATATAAACATAGTTAAATACAGATTATAAATTAAAAGATCTATGAGGATTTCTAAATAGTCAAAGAGGCAGCCTCAGCTATCTGGGTGTACTAACATATAAAATTATCTGCGATGCTGGATAAACAAAATCAACCATTAATCAAAAAAACGTGTGCGCTGTATACACACATAATTAAGACTGCATGAATTATGACCAGCATGAATTACGCAAAACAAACCTATTCACTCAGAAGAAAACGGATAATGACTGCTGCTAACGTGTTTAGTGGCATCGAGGTTTTGGCAAACCTTGGTTTCTTGAATTTGAATATAAAATATAAAATGTATTCAAGTTTCTTGTTCCGAACAACAACAAAGAACAAAGTACAGATTAATTTTTAAATTGTTTGACTCAGGACTTTCAAAAAAATGACTGGCAGTATTCTAGCATTAAAGTGTTCGATATCATTCACTATTAAGCATAATTAACTTTTTTTAAATGGTTAATGACTCACTACTGAAGCCAGTCTTTATTTTTAAGATTTTAATTAAATTTTAGATTTTTTTTTTTTTTTTTAATACCAGAAAATAATGAAAAAATAAGTAACTATTAAGCATTTACCAATATCAGTGAAGATCTAAAACAATTTTTAAAGTTGGTAACACCTGGTAGTGGTGTGACGGTAGAGGTGTTCATCAGTACTGGGAAAAGCATTGTAATGAGACAATTATTATTGTCAATGTTTGATGTGATCACTGCCACAAAAAAAACAATTTGTCCCGATGTTAGCAAGATTAAAAGTGATGTTAGTAAGAAACTAATATATCATATCACACACAATGTATTATTTTAAAACAACATCAATCCCAAAATGTGCACTGTGATGAATGTTGCAACACAACCCTGTGAGTGGGGTGTGTCGTGGCGTGCAGGATCGCCGGATAAACGGATCCAGTGAAAATCAAATAGTGAAGACCGTTTCTTCTATTACCAGGCAAAGGTACAAAAGGAACAGTACAAAGCTGAAATCAAGTATACAGTAAAAAAATAAAAGGTTATTAATCCAAGTACGGGTTCTCATAC
>JAOYSI010001249.1:0-17323 GCA_025775065.1 Hiodon alosoides
ACAGAGTAACACGTTTATCAAATTTAGCTCTACAGAAATTTTTGATATATATATATATATATATATATATATATATATATATATATTTTTTAACGTTAAATGAGAATTTATGTCTACATTCAAGCGACAGCGAGGTTCTAACATCCGTTTCGAAAGGCAGCGAAATTTACCACATCACGTAACTAAAATGATGTCACATATAAAGCAAACGTTAAATCAACTAGAAAAAATTTAAATTATTTAAATAACTTAATTGGGGAAAAGTCTCTGCTGATATATCCTTTTATCATGTGATTTTACATTAGAGGCACTTGTCATCAGAATTGTAACCAATATCGTTCAGTCAACAATTTCGAGCACTAGTGTTTGCCAATTAGCATAAGATAAAATTATAGGTGTTATTTCAAAAGATAATGATTAGCTCTAATCTCGGAAGTTATGTGACAAATTATATCAAAAAATAATCGGTCTTTACCAACTCTGATTAAGAGTTCTCAGGACGTACAATACGATGGCGAGTTAATCTTAAAGTTGATCGTAAATTACAATGCTTAATTTTGCTGAAGCGCTTTCTCTGGATCAAGTTAAAAAAAAAGTTTAAAAAGAGCATACTATAGCGATAGTTATAACACAACTAATACATTATTACTAATGTCATCATTACGTGTAAGATCCCACTTTATACATTATTACATTCCATGAATTAAACATTCCATCATTATATAATGGACATACACATGATCATGGCATTTTTTATTAAAACAATTTTGATAAGTTCATAATTCATATATAAATACATACACTTAGTGTCCAGTTTATTTCGGACACCACACTGTTCACTAAAATGGATCGCTCCTACTGATAGTCAAGTGGTGTGGGCTTACCATAGAAAGCAGAGAGACAGTCACCAAGGCATCTAATTACTGTTCGATTGAACGTTAGGATGGGGAAAACGAGTGACCTCAGCAACTTTGAGTGTGGTATGATGCCAGGCACATCAGTTCCAGCATCTTAGAAATGGCTTCCCTGATGGGCTTTTCACACATGAGTGTCTATGGTTTAGTGGGAATGGTGCCGCAAACAATACATCCAGTCAGTAACAATACTGTGGACGAAAAAAACAATACAATAGAGGAGACCGGTATCTCGGAAACGAACAACTTTTCGGTTCTTGTCACAGATGGGTTATTGCAGCAGATGACTACACCGGGTTCCACTCCTAGCAGCTAAAAACAAGAAGTAGGGGCTCCTGTGGGCACACAATCGTCAATACTGGAAAACGGAGAAGAAAATATCTCATCTGACGAGTCCCAGTTCCTGTTATTTTTTTAAGTAAATTCAGGATTTGACATAAGCAGCATGAATCCTTTGACTCATCCTTTACCCTTTGTCAAATGAATACTTTTGGCAGGATAATGCACGTAAATTACACCTCAGTATGGATCCAGGATTCCAGTTAACTTGTGGCCTGCACAGACCCCAGACCTCAACGAAAGTGAGAACCTTTTGGATGAAATGGAACAAGCTTTTGGAAGCATGAATGTACCAACATTGTAAAGCCATTGTGTCAGCTTGGACCAACATCTCTACTGAATGTTTTCCTTCAACTTGTAGAATCCATGCCAGAATAATTCAGGCTGTCTGACCCAGTACTAGATGTAGAGTGGTGCTCGAAAGTTTGTGAACCCTTTGGAATTTTCTATATTTTTGCAAAAATGACCTAAAATATCCGATTTTCACACAAGTCCTAAAAGTAGATAAAGAGAACCCAGTTAAACAAATATTATACTTGGTCATTTATTTATTGAGGAAAATTATCCAATCTGTGAGTGGCAAAAGTACGTGACCCTTTGCTTTAAGTTTCTGGTGCGACTCCCTTGTGCAGCAATAATTGCAGCTAAACATTTCTGGTAACAGTTAATCACCCCAGTCCTCTGTGCAGAACATCTTCAACTTCAGCTGGGATGTTGGTGGGTTTCCTCACATGAACTGCTCGCTTCAGGTCCTTCCACAACACTTCGATCATATTAAAGTCAGGCCATTCCAAAACATTGACTTTATTCTTCTTTAATCATTCTTTGGTAGAACGACTTGTGTGCTTAGGGTCTGTGTCTTGCTGTATGACCCACGTTCTCTTGAGATTCAGTTGTCCTGACATTATCCTTTAGAATTTGCTGGTATAATTCAGAATTCATTGTTCCATCAATCATGGCAAGCCGTCCTGGCCGAGATGCAGCAAAACAGGCCCAAACCACGATACTACCACCACCAAGGCTTTCTCCTTGCAACCCTACCATGCACACCATTGTTGTTCAGTGTTCTCCTGATGGAAGACTCATGAATATTGCCTTCAGTTGCTTAGAAGTTACCCTGGGTTCCTTTGTGATCGCACAGACTATTACACGCCTTGCTCTTGGAGTGATCTTTGTTGGGAGACCACTCCTGGGGAGGGTAAAAATAGTCTTCAATTTCCTCCATTTGTACACAACCTGTCTGATTGTGGCTTGGCGTTCAAACTCTTTAGAGATGGTTTTGTAACCTTTCCCAGCCTGATGAGCATCAACAAATCTTTTTTTTCTGCGATCCTCAGACATCTCCTTTGTTTGTGCCGTAGTACACTTCCACAAACATGTGTTGTGAAGATCAGACTTAGATAGATCCTTGTTCTTTAAATAAAACAGAGTGCCCACTAACACCTGATTGTCATCACACCTGACTCAACTTCAACTTCAAATTAACTGCTTATCCTAGAGGTTCACATACTTTTTCCACTCAGATATGTAATATTGGATCATTTTCCTCAATAAATAAATGAACAAGTATAATATTTTTGTCTAATTTGTTTAATTGGGTTCTCCTTATCTACTTTTAGGACATGATCTGATGTTTTAGGTCATATTTATGCAGAAATATAGAAAATTCTAAAGGGTTCACAAACTTTCGAGCACCAATGTATGTACCATATAACTGTCCACTGAGTGTATATGTTTTGCATCTATTTGTTTATTTCATATTGCGCGCACACACACACACATATACACACTAATTAACTATTTATACATCTCACTTTAGTTCAGGTTCTGACTAAGTTACTTTTTTCACTAGATGGGATATATGAGAACCAGTTCTCAATGACATTCTCAATAAATGTGCCTTTCTGTCTAACTGAATATTTTTTGCAGATTATCCACTAAACACTTTCTGACATTCAACTCATGGACGCTTAATTTATACATGTAAATATCTACCTTTATCAATGATTTGAACCCATGATCCTTTTGTCAAATGTCCCATGTCCTAATCACTTTTCCGCATGGTACTCAGACACCATATTAATCTTGCCCAGTGTAGGTTTAGAAATTTTGCTTAGACTCAGGTTTGAAAGCTAGTAAATAATTTATAGCTTTTGAAAAACCTTTTTATATATTTGCAAACAACAGACTGCCCTAACTTAGTTTAGCTTTATATTTCTACAATAAAATAAAAAAAGTTTCTAGATTCTTTCTGAAACAATATAATTAAAATATGAATTTAAATGACTTGATGAAAACATTGGGACATATGCATCTTATTAAGCAGGTTAAAAAAAAATAAAAATAAAAACACAAAAAAATTACTACACGGCCAAACCCATTGAAAAGAGAAGTGTCAGGGGAAGGAAGAAGTTAAACGAAGGGTGTTCGTTTCCTGTAGATAAGTGACCATGGTTAAACGGAATGATCCATACAACAACCCTCTTTTCAGCATGCCAATTTAAGTGGCAGAAGATGTGCTGAGTGTTATTTTTTTACCAATGTGAGAAAGCCTGTGAACTGGTGTTTATCTTGCTCTCTGGGACCGTGACCAACAGGACCTGGTAAAACAATGACATCATTTCCTCAAAACAGAAACTCAACGACAAACAAAAGTATCAACGTTGAGTTAAGTGTAGTGTTCTCCGATTCCTTATCTTCCAACGTACGGTCCTCTTATCCATTCAGACAGGTCAGTCCATTTACGGACTTAAATGTGCGATTACTCACATTGGTATGACCACCTTTGATGGGTGTGAACAGAAATCAAAAAAATTGAAAGTGTTTTGTCATTTTTGATTCTAAAGGGAAATAATATTGTTCCCGCTCACTAGAACGTAGCTGGTCCAGGACACCATAAATCCAACTACTTTGTTGACTTAAGACAAATTAACTCCCAACAAGTAAGCCACCTGAAGTAGTACCATTACATTGAGCTTTAGAAAGTAATTTCCAATTTTGTTACTTATAACATTTACCATTTAAACTTATCCACTGAGAGAAGCGCTAAATGCTTCTTTGTGGAAGTTGTGTTTTTTGAGCTGCGTCATACGGACACATTCGAACATGACCAGCAAGTAGTGATCATGAAATCTTGTTAGTCTGGAGGAGATTATTCACCACATGCTATATAATGTCCCGATGTCTTCAACACTAGCACAATTGCAGCTGTGGAAATGGGATATTCAAGTTATTTGGTCAGACACAATAGTCAGGCTAAATAAACAATGTTTTACTGGAATGATACTTGCGAATGCTTTTCACGAGAGAATACAAAAATTCAGTAACATACCATGGGGTCCAAAAGCAGGCCTTCAGAACCAAATCACCCAACTCCCACAGGTAAATACAGACTGGTAACAATATACACTATAAAACATACCGGTTACACACAATTTAATACAATGACGAATCTAATCCTTTTCAGCAAATTCTGTTTCCTACAACCACAAATCAAAATTTGATTGGTTGACTTAATTATCACGTTTTACTACACAAATAAAATAATGCCGTGCCAGATATATTGCTGGTTTAAGATAAAAAATTGTAGTTATTGCAATAAAATACATTTTATAATGTTTATTAAACAAATATTTACCTAAATTACAGTAATTTAATATATATATATTTTTTAAATTTACATTTTCTGGCCTTCAGAAGGCTTTGAAGGACCACCACCGCAAAGATCCAGGGCAATTCAGATGTCTTCCTATGAGTGGATGCTATAATAATGGGAGGGCATCTGAATACAAGCAGATTCTTCAAAATCAACTGTAACGTGAGCTAAAGTCAACTTGTTATAAAATCTCCCAAAAGATTTAATTGAATGCTCATAATTTCATAGACAATCATATAAACAATATTTTAAAGTAAATGGCTATCCATATTCAAAAAAGATAGAGAACTGAATGTCGAAAAAGGTAAGACAACAAAACCATCAGCTGTCGGAACACTGAAATATATCTTTAATGCACAACTTAAACAGATACTGCACAATCGGGTAACCATGGTAACACTCTTCTTCCCAGGACCCAAATCAATACCAGGCTGCACGCACACACGCGCACACACGCACTCACGCACGCACACACACACGCACACACGCACACCTTTCCTTCCCTGTAAATTGAACGCAAGGATTCCTGGCCACTTCCTCCTTTTCACACTCAGCAAAAATCAAAAAGATATTAAATATAGTCTACATTAGGTTTCTTCAGCTTTGCAATATGAGTATTTTTTTATTTTAAACAAAAAAAAAATCAATCAAATTCTTCAAAACTGATGTACTAGTATGGTTATGGTCAATAATACTAATAACTTCATTAAATCTAATTTCATCTCTGAAGTTGGACTAAACTGAACCATCAAGTCTCACAGAAGCATGGAAAACCCGCGATCATCCGTGTGTTCTAGAGAATGGCCAATGACAGGTCGAGGGAGGTAAACCTCATCAGATACAGTTGTGTGGACAGCTCCATAATCTTGCAGTGCTTGTTATTCTTAAATGTTTCAGTATCCTCTAACAAAAAGCAACCAAAAAACAGATAGTAAAACCCAAAATAAGAACCACCTAAAGATGGTCAGCCCTTTGCTCAGAGACCTTCCACCCAGGATAAAGGCTTCATCATGTTTTCAACTTCTTGTCTGAAGGTGAACTGTCTGGATCAAGTTCCCCTGACCCAGCTCGAGTCCGTTTGAGCCCCACCTCCCTGGTGCTGCCCTGCGCAACTGGTGCCCGGTGTTTCTTGGGAGTTTGGCAGTCTTCCTGGGTTTTAGAGTCCAGAGATTCTGTGTTGAGCTGCCTGTGGCCGACACCCTCTTTTGACTCGGAGGACTCGGAGCCCCGGTCCGCATCCTCGCCTTGTGAGTCCTTCCTGTTCTGTCCATTCACCCCTGAGCTCTCCTGTCCTGGAGAGCCCCAGGTACTGTCTGAGGACTGGGAGGCATGATGCTGAACCAGGCCTGCATCACACAGTTCCCCTGCACTCTCTGAACCGCCCTCACTGGCTCCTGTCCCACCTCCACTTCTGCCTCTCGACTCTGTCCTCTCACCGGGCTTGTCATGTGGAAGTAGAAGGGATGTGCCCGAGGGCATCCCCTGAGCTGCCACACCTGTCTCCGGCTGACCTTCCAGGCTTTCTGGCGAGGTCGTGGGACTTGATCCAGGGGCATTCTCCGACAGAAAAAGACTCCGACAGTCTTTGATGCGCCTGTTTGGCATGACTTTCACCAAATCATGCAATTGGCTAACTGAGGAAGAGGATGAAGAGGGGTCCTCGATTGAGATCTTTGGGTAGCTGCACGAGTCCACCCCATGGTAGAGGGCGTGGGCTGTCTCAGGCCGGTCCCCTGACTGGCAGGGGTAGCGTATGCGGCGCTTCCTGGTGGCATTGCGCTGGCGCGTGGTAGCTCTGCGACGCTCCTCCTCTTCCGCTTCACTGCTGGAGCTGGAGCTGGAGGAACTGGTCGAACTGGAGCTGGCAGGGGAGGAGCTGTGGCTCGACATGCTGGAGATGTTCCTCGGGCTAGGGGAGCGTGGCCGGGGCAGTGGGTCGGGCCAGAACCCGCTGGAGTCAGAGGAATCGTCGACCAGGTCCAATAGGCGTACCGACTGGTAGGACTGGCCCGTGTCCCGCTGTCGTGGCAGCCCCTCACCACCCTCCCGTGTCTCACCCGATGAAGAGCGGTCCGAGTCGCTGTGGCGGCCGGAGGGAGTGGCCGCCACAGGGAGAGCAGGGACGGGTCCTCCCTCTCGGCCAGCCCTTAGTGAGCGCCGCCCCCGAGCATGAAGCTGCAGGATGGCACCCTCACTCAGGTCACTGTCCGAGTCTGAGCTCCAGCCCTCAATCTCTCGCCGCACCAACGAGTCAAAGAAGGCCATCATGCGGGGGTCCTCCTGTATGGACTGACTGACATAGTCATGGGACAGGCCACTTCCGCTGTTGAGCACCAAGCTGATGTACTCCTCGTGGGTGTACAGGCTGCGAGACTTGTCCTCTACACGCCCTTCAAGGTCCCCCACACTTTCTGGCTGCTGATATGGGCTCCACACCTGAAAGACAAACCAAAGTAAATTAATAGAGAACACATGGTATGAATGCTTGGGCAACGTCTTCAACAACTTCCTTCACTTAAACACTGTTCCTTATACAATGTTGAAATTGATTGAGGCAGCTCTCAATTTTGCAATTTGGACAACATTGTGACAAATACCAGTTATATAAGGCGTTTTTCTGTGTTGCTACACGATCACCGAGGGGATAGTTCAGAGGACAGTGCTTGTAGGTTTGTCAATGTCCTGTATGTAATGGTACAATGAGCCGGCTCTCTACTATCAGCATTTTGTCCAAAAGCTTAATAGTGGCACAGTTGTTGCTTGTGGAGCCTTATGAGCTGGAGTTCGCTCTTCAGTTTTAATCAATATAAGGAATAAAGCAAAATCACACATACAAGACCTGATGGCTCCTCTTTTGACTTTAAAGTCACATGACATTGACAACGTGGGTAAAAAAGGGCAAATTTATAAAACATTAAACTAATCTACTCATTACATCCCCCGAGCAAAAAGTAATGGAGTGCAAGGGAATGTCACTGACCTTGATAACTTTTTCTACCCCCGAAGAGCAGATCATGTAGGTGTGGGGATTGAACCGCACCTGGTTAACAATGGAGCGGTGGCCCTTCAACACCATGAAGGCCCCATTCACCACTCGACCTGGGTCCCCTTAAGTAAGGGAAAGACTGATTACTCTTACCAATGTACTGATAACAGAAACACGACGACTCACTCTTCAAATGCTCACCTGATTCAGGATCCTTAGGGATTCTCCACATATAGAGATTGAAGTCATCAGACCCAGATAGAATGTACTGAGAAATAAATTCAAAAGTTAATTCCTTCTGATCACCTTTAAAACAAAAAAAAGTTTCTTTTAAGATTTAAAATAAAAAAACAACATTGAATCAGATAATTCATCGCTTAATTTCTTGTACATCATGAGTGAAGCACACATGAATTTCAGTTACATATGGTTTGCGTTGCTTGAGCATACTAGTATTTCAATTTATCAATACTAAATAAAAAAGATCCAAATAAACAAAACAATCCAAACAGTTCACCCGCTAATACCAGTGGGTTTGGGGGGATATTACTCATGACCCTGAGTTTCAAGGGTGAAGAGCAATACTTCACTGCCAGGTGTTAAAATAAAGAGATGAAAGGGGGACTTTGCTGTTAGCCCGTGACTCATGGATACATGCCGATCAACTACTAAACACTTTTTTCTTAATTCCTAGAACCACCTCCTGAGACCCGAGAAAAGGGATCCAGTAGAAACAAAGAAGAGAAGTATTACAGGAAATTGAAATGAAATATACCAGCCATCTGAAAACCAGCTGGATTACGAGAGTTGCGTTTCAGATAGTGAGAAACTTTAGATTTAATTATCCAAAATTCTGTTCAAACCAATTGCAGCATATATAGATGTACAAATTAGTAGATAAATACATTTTTGTCAGTAGGAAGAATGAATGACACGTAATGCCACATCTAGAGGCCCTAACTCACAAAGTAATGGAGCCCCCTTCCTATACTCAAAACACTGCCCAGTCTGTCCAGTTCCTCATATTCTGCCAAGCCTCTCCACTCCACACCTCCCCCTTACTCTTCTGGCTTCGCACTCCACTTGAAGAATTCTCAAGCTGCCGAGCTCCTGTGTTTGGACCACCACAGATTCCTGAAACGGTCTAACACAGTGCCATCATCTAACTAGCGTGACTGCGAAATGACGCAATGTCTGAGGACATTAGACGCGCTCTCTCTCAGGAATGTACATCCCTTTTGCATCATTCAATTTGCTCTCCCGCTCCTACAAGGGATGGAAATTTATGCTAATGTCAGAGAGCAAGCGCCCGCGCACTCTTCCTATATTAGCCGATTAAAGGCCCATCAATTTGCGTACACAAATAGGCTTCCTGGACTCAAGTGGGTAAAAGCAGATATGCTTTGTGATCAGGCAAACGCATTTGCAAGTTTTTTTTTTTTTTATTCATAAACCTTCTGGCAGTGCTTCCCAGACTCTTATTCTAGTTACTGACATTTCTATATTTTATACAGATTAAGGCATATATAGCTGCGACATTTATTTAGCAATTTATGTATGCCAGGCTTTTAATATTCACTTTAAATTTAGGATGGCCTTCCAGCTATATTGAAAGGACACTTTAATATACTTATATTAATATAAAACCGTCTATGGAAAAGGTGTAGTACTTCAGAGAGGCCTTTGAATTAATTAACAAAAAACTAACCTATGGCAATCAATTAAAATGTTTATATAATATACGCCAAAGTGAAAAAATACAACCATATTTGGCTGAACTTTCAAGACCTTGCATCCCATTATTCTGTTAGTAGTAGTCAGTGAGGCTGAAGAACAAACATTTTTTCCCTTCAGTGGGGATCAATAAAACCTATGGGGTAGTAGCAGTTGTGAAGGAACTGACCAGAAGGACACAGGTTCAGATCCCAAGAGGGCCCACTGCTTTCTTTTGAATTGTTTATAGACCCCAGACCTGCATGGAGTCTTTATTCTGATATATAAACAGGATCTGGTTAAAAGAGGAATTTATTTCAAATGTATATAATTGTTGCTTAGCAGATGCTTTTTATCCAAAAAGCTTGTGCAGCTGGATATTTACTGAAGAAATTAAGGTTAAGTACCTTGCTCAAGATACAACAGCCAGTGTGGGATTTAAACCCGCAACCTTTCACTACAAACCTATCATCCTAACTCACTACAGCACCAGTGAGCCAATGGCAATGCAAATCTTGGTTAAAGTCAACTGTTAATCTAAACTCAAACTGAAGTCAACTGGTGCAAATAAGGGTGCTCTGCAATATGCGCAGATCAGTAAAGAAAAGAAAAAAACAGAAAAAAGGAGTGGAAGAGAGTCCAAGGTAGAACATAAACCAGCCAATAACAGTCATCTCACTTGATCACGATCGCCAGCGAAGCAGCAGCTCTTCATGGTGCAGGAATTGAAGTAACCCTGGTTGTCAAACTGGAAGCTGGGCAGCCTGGAGTGCAACTCGTATAACACGGGGGGTAGGCGGCGACGCAGGGCCAGCAGCTGGGTACCCGTGCTGTTGAAACGCACACTCATGGCACTCTGCAGAGAGAGGCTGCCGCCATAGCGTAGCAGGGAGCTAAAAGGCCAGAAGGAGGGTCCACAAACACAGCAAGAACAATGAGGACATATGGCTTAGACAAAAGCAAGTAGACACTTGGTAGATGAAGATTAGTGGGTGTAAAGGGTAGGAATAAAATATTACATCTCACTGCTAAAGCAGAAGTACAAAATCTAATTTGATCAAAAACGTACATGTGTGAAATTCAACTTAATAACATTCAAAATATTTTTTCCCCTTCCATTAAACATTGAAAATTACCTGGTTTAGGTCATATGTAACATACAATTCATGCAAATAAATGATGACTTGTCAGATTTAACCAAAGTTAGGTACAAGATCTCACAGGGTTTGGTCTTGGGTCCCTTACTCTTCAACCTTTGCACCCCAGTAGGCGATTTAATTTGTTCAACATAGGATTAAGTCCTTCTTGTCAGAGAAACCAGTTGAGGACTTGCATACAGCCAGACTAGAATCATCCTTCAAGGACGTAAAACCGAGGATGGTATCCAATTTTCCATTACTTATTTCTGGTAAAACATAAATGATAGTTCTAGGCCCTAAAAAAATAAAATAAAAACCAAGGGGAAAAATATAGGTGTAACAATTGACCCATTATAATACCATATAAAAATATTTTAGAGCAGCAGTCCTCATACAAGAAACATTTATGAAACCAGGCATTTTCTTAGTCTAAGGACACAGAAAACCTTTATCATGCTTTTGTAACCTCTGGACTAGACTACTTTAATGCCCTTTTCTCAGGCAGCCCCCACACTGTGACCAAACCTTTTTTGTTTGTGCAAAACACATTAACCAAAGCTAACTTAGTCAACACCAGTCAGCGTTACTTCACTGTGGACATATAAAGCACGGTGCTATATGGTGCACTTAGAGCTATTACTTCTCACAAACAAGGCAGTACATAGGCTCGGGCCTTTATATTTAAAATACATCCTTGTAACATTACTTTGCTCAGAAAAAGCTGACTATTTGACTGTCCCAAAAGTAAAACAAAAGTTTTTTTAAACCCCTCTGGAAAATGCAAGCGGTTCAGCACCTCAATTCAATTGTAAAGATTGTTCTATTTAACAAATAGATCTCCAGTTCTCAGCAGCCAGGTGGTTTTAGCCATCTGTCAGGTAGACACATTCAAACTGTGTTCATCAGAACAGTCAATTATTCCTTATCCATGTCTAATTAAGCTGGGTTTTTAAAAATTATTTATTTTTAAAAGAAAGCTAACCCTGCAATGAGGAAATGCATACCTGTGCTTTAGCCAGTTAACGGTACGCTAAAATATTGTTTTGAGGAAGTTACCATCAGACTAAAATGACAAAATGAAGAAACATGCAAGTTCCCAGGTAACAAATATTACTGAAATAGTCAAATGGCTGCCAGTGTCAGTTGAAAATGTAAATGTACATTGTTAACACTTCGGCTCCCCCTGTTGTACATTGCTTAACCTGTGCTTTACACTGTGACTAAGAACAAGCCTAAACAGTCCACAACTGCTTCACCTGCGTGGTTTGCGGATATCCCATAGTCCTACACCCTCTTTGGAGTTAGCCGTGGCCAAAAGTCTTGGTTCAGTTGGGTTGAACATCACACTGTGGAACGCGGAGGGATAGTTGGCCAGACAGAAGGGCTCTAGAAAACAAAGGAATTGAGAAGTTGAGAAGATGATGATTCCAACAGCGAAACCCAACCTACTTGTAAATGAAAAATCTAGTGTCTTAAAAGCATTTCACTGGGATTAACATGCCAACCGAACTGAATAAAGACAGTACAAAGGATCACATCCATGTTCTGCTGCACCTCCACATTGTGAAAAGACCGCATCAACCAAATTTTCATCTGGACTTTCTTGTTATAATCAATGCGTTTAACCATCTACAAAGATGTTATTAAATTATAAAAAGTAATTTATAACAGGTAACTAGAAGAACAGATGTATCAACACTGTATGTTTGTTCTCAGGATGCTACACCTCCGTGTGGCGGTTCACGCGTGTCCCAGATAAGCACACGGCCGTCGTCAGAGGAGCTGGCGAACACGTTGTCATTGACTGGGCTGACAGACAAGCCGTAGACTGCGTCGTCGTGCAAGAACACATTCAGCGTCTCGCCCCTACAGGAAAAAACAAATACAGCATTAAAAACAAGCACTCAAAACATAGGTGAGAAAGCAATAAACATGTTCTTTTCACTTTAGCTATCCAAAAGATTTTTAATTAATCAAATTATCGACTAATCTCTGACACCCTTTAATTGAAAAACAACAAACCTGAAAAGATATTTTAATAAATACAATAATTAATTTGATCTAGTGACTAATTTTACACAAATTATATTTAATGAACAAAATTCAAGAAATATGATCCTAAAATGGAATTAAAGACATGCATTCCACTATCAGAGCATTTACCTCTCCACATCATGAAGAATGACCTGTTCATCATTCCCTTTAAAGAACAAAAATAAAACCAACATTAATGAACAAATAGCCCAGAATATTATACGCATAAACTGGCACCTTTACCAGAAAACATAACATACATTATTGATTAGCTGCAAACTTATTGTATCTAAACCCAGTCAACTATCCTCTGAGCTTTCAACAACTCTTCTTATCTAATGAACATAAGACGCTTACCCCCAGAGAAGACACGCCTGTTGGTGCTGTCAAAGGCCAGGCAGAAGATGTTTGAGAGGTGCTCTCCCTTCAGCTTGAGTGGCTTGGAGCGGGAATGGATGGCCTTCTCCATGTGCCAGAGCAGAACCCTGCGATCATCCCCACCTAAACACAAACATGTAGACACATGATGACGGACACATTTGAAAAAATAATAGACAGACATAAAATCACCATCTCAGTCCCTAATTATTTTTTTTAGTCGCCAAATAATAATTTTTTATCATTTTTACCACAATTTGAAATCATTAATTGTGCCAATGCATCTCAGCGTGTCACTGGGGCTCCCAACAACCCTTGAGGGAAGGGTGAGGATATAGAACGTCTCCTACAATCCTAGTCACTTTCCAGCCACCTGTCTCTTTTACACAAATGGAGAAGAAGCATGTCCCTCTCCATGGCACTGCTAAACTGCAAGCATCTGGGAAGCCAATGGGAGACACTGGTTAGCGACAAGCCAAGGCCAATCGATTTCACCCACCCATATAGTTCAACGAAGGATGCCCAATTACAGTTCTAGTAACTTAATTCTAACTAAAGCATTCTTCAAGCACCTTACTAAAAATGAGATTATTAATGATTATTTCAAATAATTTCTGTCAAATAATAATAAATAGCTTTTCTGTAGGTGCTCCTACAAATTTTTTTTATTCAAACATGGTCAGCTGAATTTTATTTGACCTCACTACCAGTTTAATAGGAGTCATTATTTGGATTGTGAAATGTAATCACCTGAAGGCCCAGGTGTAAATCAGTTGCTAATAGTAAAAAGTACCTCTAAAAAAATACCTTTGTTTTAGACCATGGGTGCAAAATATTGGCCCTGGAGGACCCACCAGGGTGTAGGTTTTTGTTGCAGTTGAGTCCTTTAATACTTCAACAAAATAATAATTATACTAATTGAGAAGATCTAATCTTTTTTCACTATTGAGATTGACGCTATTTAAAAAAAAGAGCTGGAAAAGTTTCTATGATGAGAGTCATTCAGGTCCCGGATAGGGCAGCTCCTGTTGTAGACACAGCCATTTAATGTTTGTTTTTTGTTGAAAACTGAACTATATTTTTAATTTATGACAACTAGCTCTCCGATTAAGCAGAACTACCCATATTTAAGCGTATCCACCTCGAACTAATTACACGTACGAGGCCGGTGACAAATCTACCTGTTCCCTATAGCCTGATTTATTATGTTCTGACGTTTATTAATTCTGATATTAACAGGCAACTACCAAGAGGACATTAGCTTATAATTAAAAACAATGGACCCCAAAGTAAAAATTATGCAAGTCAACCAGCTATCCAGTAGAGTATAGCTGCAAATCGAAAATACGGCTTGCTACATGTCATAAGTAGTTAACTAGCTAGCTACTTAGCAAGCGCAACAATACAACATCAAGATAAATCAGAAAACGAAACGAATAAACAAACGGGAGAAAGTAGTAAATCCGTTTATGCCAACAATCAGTTTTGAATAAGTTGTGTAAAACTGTGTGTTGCATATACAACATATATTATACCCATCTAGATAGCTGCAAAATTGAGGTTTGCTAACCACACTGCAATACCTAGCTAGCTACTACTATACATAGATTATCAACAGCTAGTTAGGTAGCCAGCTAGCTAACGCAACACGGCCTGTAGAAATAAATATGCTATTCCTTTTAGACATTTGATGCACTTAGCCAGAAAGCCACCTTCATACACTGTTGTAAGAGCAGAAAATTATGATGTTATAAAAACAATAATATAGATGTCAGTAGCAATATACCTAGCTAGCTAGCTAACTAACTACAACATTTAATAACAATAATAGCAAGAGAGGAAACGGAAGACGTGCCAACATACCGGACACTAGCCATTCTCCTCCATTGTTGGAAAACTCTATGGCATTAACGCATCCAAAATGCCCTAGCATATCCTTCTTATAAAGACTATTGCACCCGGCCAGTCTTAGCCTCTGGAATTCCTCCTTCATGAGTGGGTGCCCGGTGATCTTTCTCTGGGACAGGAACCCCACGGAAGAACGCATCCCGCAGCCTTTCACCTCTTTCATATTTCTTAAGCTATACGTATGTTATAGCTACCCTTACTGAACTCCAGTATGCGTCTCTGACATACGTTGCTTCTGACTATTATAGATGTCTATTTCTCCCCTGTAGAAATTGACTGCGGCTACATTGTGGAAGAAGAAAATATCCCCCAGCTTAGCGATGATGTAGTTTGCACTTAACACTCCACACGATTCGCTTCCTGCTCCGACTAGAGCTCCTCTTCCTCCGCCGCCAACATTCACTGCCCCAGCTGACCTAAACAAAGTCATTTAACTTTCGACGAAGATGAGGATTGCGATGCAGATTATTGTTCCTATAAATCGAGTTAACATATGATTTGCTTTAAATTATTCAAGTACGAAATATAACCTTCACCTTAACGATAGATTTTAGCAAGATGGTTTAAACATATATCCGCCATCGATTAATTAGATGTAGTTGCAACAATAAAAATAAACAAGACCATTGACTTCGTAGAAACAAAAATAATTTCAAATCAGAGATTTAGTGTGCTTATCTTTATTACTGCTAATTTAGGTATTAGTGGTAACTTCTTGCGCGTGCGTTTGTACATATACAAATATATATATGGCAAAAATGTCCAAAGATATAGTGAACACAAAAAACAAGGATAGTAAACATGAACAGGACCTTTCCATGTTTGAAAATTTGTACAGTAATACTTATTTAAAAATTAATTACAGGATGTTTAAAATAAAAATCCTTCAGTGATAGTAAAGTTCTGTGAATTTGATACAACTCTTATAAAACTTACTTCATTGCGTAAATTTCTTTCAGCACCAATTTCGAGGTTTGATGTCGGTGGTTCATAAAGAGAACATTCTGGTTCGTGATAATCAGTCAAGGGTTCTTTAAAGCATCTCTAACCGTTTCTTCAGAGATAACTGGATCTCATTGTGTTATTTTAGACTCGTTTGAGTTTTAGTCAGACTAAACCACAGGAGACAACAAAATCACTGGTACAAAAGTGCCTGTGGACCAATTTTCAGTATTTTTCTCTCTCTAGATCTACATTGCCTCAGTTGTTCTTCCATTGACTGACGTTCTTTAAAACTGAGAGTGACAATAGACATTATGCAATGTCCTAGAATGTGCTTGGTCGTTTTTGAATAAACTAAAATAATTCCCCTACTTACCAGGAAGTCTGACTCCACTGATAAAATTTATGAATATATGACTATATAAGATGCATTCATAGAAATGTAGATTTATAGATTGTAATGCTGTACTGGTGAGCTTTTATAGTCGCCCAAATTTCAGGAGAAGCCTTGGACTAAATAAAGTATCATGGAAACACTGTTTGAGGGCATCGCTTCAAGAAGAGAATAATTTTTTGAGGCTACTGCATTAAAATTTTACCATTACAAACCTAGAAAGATGGGAAACCACAGTTTGTGACTTCCAATACAAGAGTCCAAGTTCTTTTTCTCTCCCTCTTTGGCTCTTGCTAGCTTTATTTGAGAAACAGAAAGATTCTATCAATTAGTGCAGGGGTTGATAACTAGAAAACAAGGCTTTTTCAAATCACCAAATTATCCATTTCTTATTTATATACATGAAGGAAACACGGCAGCAAGGCATTTAATGGCTGAATGATATCATACTACCCGCTCCTCCTCCTATCATGTACACAGACTGAGAAAGACAGGGTCAACAGTTCAGGAACACACTGGTTAATTCAGTTATGAGGAGCTTTTATTTACAGTTTTATTGCACATTTTTAGTCTCTTTAGTGCAGTGGATTTCCATGGATATGTGTTTCCACAAAAGTATTGTTTAACATATATAAGAGGAATTTATAAACAAGGAGAGGGTTAAAGGGTGTTGGGGAGAAAAGAAACATTCAATTTGAATATTTTAACACATTCATCTAGCTGTCACACCTTAGGAGATAGACAGACCATTTCCTTTTACTTGACCATAATTTCAAAGTCAGTGCAACTCAAAAAAAAAAAAAAAAAAAAAAAAAAAAAAGCCAATTAATTGGAAAACAATTGGAAATTTATATTAAAAAGTAAATTGGAAAATTTATATTTTTAACTGAAAAGGTAAAATGAAATAACAAAGTTAAAAAC
>JAOYSI010001250.1:0-17322 GCA_025775065.1 Hiodon alosoides
AAAAATATTTTATCCGTTATCAATGTTGTGCGTCCCTTATTAGGCAATGTCTTTTGGGAAATACTAATGGCCCCATAATTTCGCCCCCCCCCCCCCCCCCTTTCAGGTCTAAATGATCCTGTTGAACCATGATGAGACCAATGCAATAAATATGACAGATTCCCTGGAAAATTCTCAGGAAGGCAAACACGACAGCGTGTCAAAAATGTTCCCCTAATAAGTCACCCTGGTTCCCAGTCTGGCGTGTCAGCAAATGGTTTAAGGTGAATGGACCAGATTTATTGTTTGCTTACCGACCAGTTCCTTTGACGCGGACTGTGAGTAAGGCCTGAGATGACCCCCTTGAGTTCTGTTTTTAGGTGAATTCTAATCGTTTTATTATTTGATGTATTATATCAAGAGGGAAGGAGGGCTGTCACTCAGTGTTTTTCCTTTAGTTTTTTAGCAGTTCCTATGTCTTGGAAAATCCAATCTTAGCCCATTTATGGCCAGGGAAAATAACATATTGGTCAGTCTGTGAAACAAAGTAATCAATGATGTTGTCAGGACAGAACAATGCACTTTTGGGCCCATTTAAATGATGATATTGAGTTTAATATTTCTAGTAAGGCATACATGCTCTTTAGAGTGAGACATGTGACAAGGTCATTAGGGGAGGGGGTTCCTGCTGCTATGTTCCACACTTGATGGTTAAATATGGTTTTTCATGTTATTACGGTATCCCAGAGGTTTGCACAGGTCCACAACATTCCTGTATGGGGGGAATGGTATGTGTTTGCTTTGTAGATTGGCCACCTGATTCCTATTGAATTTCTTTTAATGTTTTTCTCTATTTTTGCCCCCAGGGGAGTAATCGGGGCTTCGTGTCGGCACACGCTGCCTCAGAGACAGCACTCCTGTACTCTCTTTCTTTTATACACACACACACTTACACACACACACACACACAGACGCATACGCACACACACACACACAGACACATACGCACACACACAAAACATAGGTATGTGTTGGTAGGACACGGTTTCCTGTAAAATACCCAAACATCCTGTTCACGTTCTCTGAGGTGGTTTTATTTCTAAGTGAGTCCTATTTTTGTCCTCGTACTTGGTTTAAGTCTGTGGCTTCCCTGAGGCTTTTTCTCAGAAAGGTATAGAGAAAGCACGACTGACGTAGGAGTGAAAACATTTCTTGTTTTCCAAACATTTCCTTTAGGCGTCATTGCACTGAAGCTCCCTTCAAGCACCTGGGACAGGTATCGACACCTTCCATTTCCAGAACCATGATTAGGTCCTTCTGTGTTTAAATGTTGGCGTAGGGAAGGCACACGGGCCTGAATGTCATCCCATGAACTCTTCTCATCCGCACAGGTCTCTCGGTACTTAACGATAATCCGGATTGTTTAAACATCTCTGAGGACCAGACAGAGGGGGACACAGTGATTTGACTGCCATGTTTATTGTGTGTTTCCACCCTGAGATGTGGGCTTCCCATTACAGGTGTTACAGATGTCGTCATAGAGACAGTTTTCGGCCTTAATTTGTACACTCCCTTTTTAAATAGCCCTGCTCTATGATATGAGGGGCCATGTCCAACAAGTGTTAAACCTTAGAATCCACTTCTTTAGTTGCTACTTGTCTTGTCTAATTTGGAGAGTTCATGCTATTAGTCACTGTCCACGGATACTGTTTAGTGCCTGTAACAAAGGTCGGTAATCTGTGCTTGCACACTCCTCAGAACTAATGCAAACATATTCCCCTCCCACTGTTGGACGCTCTGATTCTCACAGCTGTATGTTGACAGAGGCCCTGTGGCCCTGGCACTGGGAGGAGAGACTCAGACTAAACATTAGGAAATCCGTGAGTGTTTCTTTGTGCTGAGGAACCATTGCCCGCAAGCGACAATGGCTAACAACACACAGGCCAAAAGATAGCAGACAGATGATATACTCAAGGCAGAGCAAGGACGGGCCACTACGGAACGCAGGCAGTCATTCACTTCATTCTGAATCTTTTCTAAAATCAGACACGACGTCAGAGATTTAAGATCTTGTCTGTGATGTAGTGGAATTCCTGATTGGATTGCCCCGATTACCTTCTCTGGCCGCCATCGCCCATCTACAAATTGAACGCAAGGGCCAGAGAACCTAGGTACGACACTAGGACATGTCCCAGGAAGCCTCCAACAAGGACCTTTTAAGATGACCCATATATACATACATACATACAAAAAGATTCTCTGACTTGAAGACTTGAATCTGTAATTGCCAGCCCTCAAGAATAACAGTGCCATGAAGAACTAAAAGATTTATGTGGGACAAGCTGTAAGATGCAGGTTTCTTCTAGACAACTCCCCCTCTGAGGGGAGAATAATTCAAACTTGTCCCGACTGAAACTGTTTCAGGTGCTTCATAATTCTCTTTCACGTGACTGGGTGAATAATAAGTCTTGATTAAAAAAAAAAATATATATATATATTTTATAAATAGAACGAAGTGACCGGGGTGCATTGTATGATCAACAATTTGGTCTCCTGTCTTTCAATATCGCTAGTGTGCCAACACACTTATTCAGAGATAGGTATGTATGGTCTTCTTTTAATGCACTGTTGTTTGAAAGAGAGGTGACCTTGGTATCTGTCATGTTTGTGTGTTCTGTAACTATGTGAGTGTCAAGATAGGCTTCAATGTTTATAATATATATATATATATATATTATATATATATATATATCATTTCCATATTTATATCCAAGTCATTTTCAATGGCAAAAAGTTCTGATTGCAGACTTTATCCCATTCCTTGTTTTCCTTGCGGATCTTGATATCACACATCCAGCAGAAACTTTTCCTAACACAAAATGCCTCAATGGTACTGGTCAGCAGGCTTGGCTAAGGTTTCCATGGTGTTGGTATCTGTTCGGAAAATGTAGTTTTGTCTCTTAAAAGTTTTGTTGCCATTTCGATCTTATAAACAAAGGAAAGTTATTTAAGGTTCTTTTCCTGCAGACTGTTCATTTGATTGAAGGTTCATTTCGAATGATTTTTGCCCATATTGTTGGTAATTATTTTATATTATATGCATCTATGGATTTATTCATTTGTAAGCCAGTTTAAAAATCACATGACCTGACTCAATTCTCAATCGCAGCACACTTTCCCACACCACACTCACCACTAAGTCTTGTCATCTAAGTGATTTATGAAACGCAATTCAATATTTGGACAAATTGACACATACAGGAAAGGACTATTGTACCTCAGCAAAGTGCATTCATCTACGTTCAAGGCTGCTGCCAATTTCTGCACAAAAGCTCTACTGTTCTTATGTTTTTTGACATTGTTGGAGCGCCGGTTAGGTTGGAATAATGGTGAGAGTTTTGCTTTTGATGGTAACGGGGCGAGGGGCAAGGCCCCGTGTTTGACTCCACCAGTGCTTTTCTTTCCAGAGCCCCGCGATTCTTTCAGTGGTCCGGCTTTGAAGGGGCGCATTGTCCCCGTGTTCCCAAAACCAGCGACGCACTCAAAAGCAATAAAAACACAGGAATGCAAACGGAACAAAGGCAATAACTTAATTACTTGGCCTACAAGCGGAGTATTGTCTAAGGGTGTATTCACGGGATGCCGATTTCTCCTGGACCACGGACAGCGGGATCCTATAGAAGGGCGGAAGTGCTGCTGCTGCTGCTGTTGCCATGGCAAAAGGGGTCCGGCTTCTCTCACAGGACACGCTGCCCTTACAATATCCACCAGTCAGAACTTCTCTGCATGCAGTCTACAGTTTATCGGCAACACTGGTTAAATGTTGACACACTTTGTAGAATGTCACTCCAAAGTTATGAGAGTGTTATATGTTTGCTGGAGGGCTAAACCAATTAAAGGGCTGCCTTTACTGCCACAGTGCTTACAAATTCCCAATCTTAAATTAGGACCCAGTCAACCATCCCTTTCTCTAATTGCATGATTACAAACTCCTTAATTATACTGTCCATTATGTCAGTAGTTTAATTCTTCTCATTTTCAAAAATTCAGTGTAATTAAAGTAGAAAAAACTTTGGTTTGGTGTCGACCTCGGTTTCGGAATTTTTCGAAGAGCAGTCAATGGCGATTCGTCATGGTTGCTTTTACAGTGGCCCAAGCATGTGAATGCTCATCTTCTGTTTTGTTAACAACAGTGGCACCCGATGAGCAAACACAGACCCACAAGTCCAGACACATTTCCACCCACCACGGCCCGCTTCTCGGCTAATGCAATCAGTCCGGATGCAGGCTGGCGGATGATGAACAGTCCAGGGGCGCTCTAGGTCCCGAAGAAGCCGCCTCCGGATTATCTTAAGCTCCTCTTCCTTGCAGCTCCTGGGGAATTAATTGTGCGTCTCGTTGGTAGGCCGTGCACACTACTGTTAGCCCTACAAACAGCACATGGGAGTTATACAGGCGAAATACAGAGCAGTCATGGTACGTTGTTGGAAAAAAAACATACAGAGCTGCATTGTACTTATCTTTAAGGTTGTTGAGAATTAAAAGGTTGAATACATAATATAATAACAATGACATGATATCATAATATTATTTAGTATTTAATCCTGTATAATATTATTAAATATCTAATCCTGTTCTTTTAAAACATTATTTACATGTAAGTTATGTCTGGTGATCTGTTTATTTAATCTTATTAGATGGGCATGTAGAATCACCCCGCCCACATTTGTGCCAAATGCTGAATGCCAGTGAAGGACACTGAGGGTTATAACAGTGTTGACAGAGAGGTGTACAGAGGCCGGCCATTTTCAGTGGTTTAAAATCCATCCCAAATAAGAGTTAGCCCACACAATGTGGCTAGTGGCCAGCTGGTCACATAAGTCTCCACAAATTACTTTGTCATGAACCCTGACTAACACATTTCATAATGGTAAATGTACGGGTGCCACGCGACCGTGCTCCATCTTGAATATCCGTCATTAGGAAAACAACAAGGCTCTATTGATTGCATTATCAGTTTAGATTTCAGTGGCAAACACAGGCAGCTTGTCAATCTCATGGCTTTCAGGTCTGAAACTACCCTTCAGCAGAAAACATGGCTGCCACGTGCCTTGCAGTTGTTTCCTAAATAATTCCTGATATCTGGCCCCACATGCTACACTGAGTTGTGCGTCACTACACTCACGGTGCCCCCCTAGTTTCCAGCATGGTTGTGCCCCCCTACCTCACACACAGAAACTTCTTAGACCCACTCACCCCGTACCCCGTCTATGGGAACAGTAGCGCCCGCCAGCCGTGACCCCTTTTCGGGGTCAGACTCCGGGCACGCCAGGCATGCAGTCAACACCAGAGAGCAGAGCGAGACCCACAGAAACCTGCTGACCCACAGAAGACGCGCAAAGCAACCACCGGGCAGACGACACCTTGCATTTTTAGCATTCCTTTCACCTCTGGCCAAACCACATTTCACACTGACGGGTCTGCCCCAGGTCTCGGATACTTAAGGAAAACAGTCTCTCCAGGAAGCCAAACATTTCATATGTGTCACTGTTTTCCCTGCACATCCTTTAATAATTAATTTCTGTCGCGTGTGTAGGTGTATTCGCCTCTGAACAACTTGCCATTTTTTGTTCCTGAGATCATTCTTAACGCTAACCTTGCCGTTTCCAAAATCATGCACTAGCTTCTGGCTAAAGAATGCCAGAAGTCAGCAATTCTTGTCTTACTGAATCTAAAGAATTCCAAGGACCTGTTTTTGGGACCTTTCCCTTTTAGTAGAGCACTTTTCCCTTGTTATGTTCTAGTGAAGGACACCTTATCTTCTTCAACGCACCCGGAGTGGGCCGCCTTGCTCTGCAGCTGACGATGCATTGTCCTGTTTACACAGGCAAAACGATAAACACAGACGACTGGGAATTTAATGTTTAATAGATCCCGCTCTTTCGCTTTCTCTTTCCTCTCCCTTCTGGGAAACGCATTGGGTCCGCAGTGAAATCGTCTAATAAATCTGCCTTCACAGGCACGGGCACGAGCAACGCATGGACTGTACACAAACCTGTGGAACACCTGCGTGGGGATATTGAATGCCTTAAATATATACACACACGTATTTATGCAAGATTTGGATTTCACTGAAAGAAAAAAAGGAAACTGTGCTCCAAACCGTGTAACCCAGTATAGAGAACAAGAAAAGAAAATTCAAACGAACATACTTTGTATATCTATGTTGATCCAAAAATCCCTAAAGCGTTAAGCACCAATTTAGGTAATAAACTTAACATTCCAGCATCTCTCTCTCTCTCTCTCTCTCTCTCTCTCTCTCTCTCTGTCTGCATGAGCATAGACTGAGAAGTGAAGCCTTAACACCTGTGTGGCGTTCCTTCGATGGCACTCTGCTCAAAACGTCCCTGCAAAGGAAACATTTCCCATAATTTTCCTTTTTTTCTGTCTAGCAAGAGTGGCAACTGCAGTGTTGTGGAATTCTCAGTCTAAATTCCTCAGCGTTTGCGAGATAAGCCTGGTTGTTTTGGTTGTCCGCTTTATCTCCATCAGCAGTTAAATGGCTGTCAACATCCGTGTCCAGCTTTCCTTTCTCTTCAGCACATCATGCATCTCACGTGTTCTTTTGCTCTCAGGTGCTCCCGTCTGCGCTCGGGCGAGCCAAGCCAATCGGGAGACAAAGCTTTTTTTTTTTAAGGACGGGGTACATGGATGTAATTTGGCCTTCTGTGATTTGCTATTGCACCAAGGGTTGGATTATTGGAGGAAAGGTGTAAAAGTATCAAATAGCAATAAACACAGCAGTGAAGGTTAGAACATCTTTACTGCACAGAATAACAGAGCTTAACGTTGAGTAAATCAATTTAAATGTTTAACAACTTCAAGGTGACCAATAATAATTGTTCTCTGGAAAATCAACACATCCACATGCTAGTATCTTACAACAAATCTAACTGGAGCCTTAAATCGTTAATTTCCCTGAAATAAAAATCAACAAGTATGTGAAAATTAAACCCAGGTAAGGTGTTTGGTACGCACACCATATACATAGCCTTCAGACTGATTAGTAGGCTTGGTATGTTCAACTAAGACCTTGGTAGTAGTTATTTTTCAAAAACCTTAGGTATCCATTATAAATCAGCTCTTAATATCGAAGAGAAGATAAATACGAATTGTAGAACACCTCATAAAGAACCTCACACTTACCGAGACAAAACTTGCCTGTTGAGGAATGAAATTCTTATGTCTTTACAACGTTCATCAGTATATTCTTGTACAAATAAAAAGTCAAAGGGGACCAGACACTGACTTCTCCAAATCCACAGGAAGGCTGGGTAAGTCTACAAAGCTAGCTGTTTGTCAAGGTTTATTACATTGCATTTGTTTAACACTGCTGCTCTTAATGCATCATTATAGACAAGATGACGATCCAGGAGTTTAAGCACTGGCACTTATGGCTTTGTAACCTAAGTAAAGAAAGGAACATCAGTCTTGGTCCATCAGCCTGCCGTTCAGAGTCTGCGTCTGGGGCTCGGACATTTTCCTTAGCGTGCACGTGCGCGTGTGCGTGTGCGTGTGTGTCTATGCATGTGCACGTGGACGCACGCGCGCGTGTGTCTGCTTGCTTGTAGCGAGCAGTGGAACTAAGCAAAAGGACGAGGGCACAGACATCTCATCTTTCATGTAACAGAAGACACACACACACACACAAAGATTCGGCTCTGCCGTGCCTGTGAGTAGCAAAGGTAACCTATTGCTCATTTACAGAGGTCACAGGTCAAGTTCATCCACTTCTTCCCTAGCAAGAGATAGGGCATTTGAAGCATGTCAGTCGGTCTGTCTCTGTTCATTCCCAGTACGGGTAAAGCACCCCGTTGCCTTCGCCACATAAATAAAGTGCACCAGAAGTGGAGCTGGGGTCTATCCGGGAAATATGGTGGGGACCTGGGGCCTGGGGCCCATGGCCCAAACAGAGCCTGCTGGGGCCCATCTGTCATTTAGCGATGACCTCAGCAATACTAATGCAGCTCAGATCTTTTGCTGGCACTTCAGACTCGTGTCCCAGAGGGTCTGCAGGGTGCGTACACTCTCCGTTTCGGTAATGTTTCTCCCCCTTCCTGATCCTTTGTGCATAGAAACAAAACTATGGCTGTCTCTTCGTACTCACTCTCTCTCTCTGTCTTTCTTTCTCTCTCACTCTCTCCCTCTCTCTCTCTGCTCCTCTACCACTTGCAGTCCGTCTTGAGGAACTGTAAGACCTTGCGCCCGAGGCTGGCCCTCCAGGGCTTGACAAAGCTCTTCATGTTGACCACAAGGCGACTCTTCCTGTGGTCCTCGTACCCTGCCACCAGGTACTCCGTCCCTGAAAGAGAGAAGGCAAAGAGTTCAGGGAGGAAAACACATATTGTTACTCGTCACTGAATGAGGCCAGATACGTACATCACTTAAAACCCTGGAATCACCCGGAAGCAGGAGAGAGGAATATTCTTAACATCTCTGCGTTGACAGATCTCTGTTGAGGTTTCCCTAAACTCTGCCCTGCTTTAGAATGGTGTTGCGATTCTGCAAAAAAAAATTTTGGTTCGTAGACAAAAAAAAAAAAACTTTCTATAAAACTTAATTGCCTGTAAATCTCGTATCTCTTCTTTACTGTTCTTTAATGTGAACCGTGGAATCACTTCCTGTCGCCAACTGAAAATACACCTGCTAAATACACCCACTTTGATTGTAACTTACCTCTTTTATTTTTTTTACCTCTCCCTCCCCCGTAAGGCTAACACTAACTAATCTTGCCACTTCTGAATGCTCCTGGGGTGGAATTTTGGCACTCCTTCAATAGTCTGATGCTCTGGAACACTTCTTTGTACTCGGGTTACCTTCTTAATGGTATGAACTTACTGTAATTAGCTCTCGATAATAGCATCAGCTAAACCAAGAAATGTAAATGTACTGCGACAGGCCTTAGTTAATATGATGATAAGAAATATAATAATAAGGTGTGAAAAGAGAAACAACTGTTAAGGTTGGAGCCTTCAAACCTTTAAAAGGATAAACTTTAATCTTGTGTAAACTAATTTATCAGCTTCAAGACCACCAAGAATAACTGTCCTCTGAAAAATGATCAATACTAATTTGTATTTATCTGCTAAGGATGACCTTATGTAACACGCAAGGCGATACCAGCTTGCAGCGCATGGTAACCTCTGAGTCTAATGATCAAAAGCAGGATCTAACAGAACATCTTTTAAGCAATACACCTTGGGGACTGTTTCGAAACCTCATCACCTGCTTGTCCCTAATGCATTCAATTTCAGGTGATCAGATGGGCAAGGCCTTACCTGGATTGAGGATTGGGCAGGTGCAACCCCGAGCTGTCCAGGACTCGGGGTACAGAGTCATCCTCCCCCGTGGGATCTCCACCTTGGTGTTCTGGTTGAGGATCTTCTTCACCTTCACCTCCACCTCTGCGTGAGAGCCCTTGTCGTGCGCTGAGAGGATCTTCACCTTTAGCACTACAGTGGGGGAGAAATACGTCAGAACACAAGACCAGGTTGGGACAGAGCACCAGACGGAAGGGAATGCCAACAAATTCCAGAAGGTTAATCTTTATCACTGACCCTGCTATTCATAGCTCTGGGTGCTACAGCAGAGTCAATGCATATTACATAGCACACGCCAGGGAGGTACCATATAGTGTTTTAATAGCCATGAGTCGGCACACTGCAAACTCCTCCAGGTCATTCAGATGTAACCAAGGGTCAAATCCAGAAGACAGGCAGACGGCAGGTGCACTGTTAATGCCACCCTTTAACAGCTCATCGGCAACCTCTGGCACATTTATCCTCCTCCACGTCGACAACCAGGCTGAAGTGGGAGGTAGGTCAGGGAAAGGAATGCCAGGGTTTTATTTTTTATTTTTTGTACTCTAGGGCACCGGGGCAAAATCCTGGGATAAACCTTTTTGGCTTCTCGAATCTGAAGCCGGCGCTCGCATGCACCGAGAAGTCATTTCACTCTTCTGAACTAACGACACGTGTGGAGACAACGATGTAATGGAATAAAGAGGTTTTTCTTGTTTAAACAGTGGGCTAAGCCCCAGCCTGAAGCTCTGCTGTCCATGGTGATGCATTCTCTCCCCTGGTGCTATGAGCTTGGCGGGTTCATTTGTCTTAGCATCTCTGACAGTAGCCGAATGCTCATTAGACAGTCATTTAGTGACAAGAAAACGATAAGTGAAACTTGTGCCGACAGGTACGGATACATGCACATGAGCAATGGACACATGTGAAGGTGAATTTCCGTTCATCTGCACCGAGAATAGCATGAACAGAACACGAGTGAGAAGGATGGTTTTCATCGTCTTTAAGAGATGCCTGCACATAAATCTATATATTCACAATAAGTTTGTGATGATATAACAGTGTGGATGAAAGTTATCTTAATGTAGATAAACCTGTAAAATGCTCCGTAAGGGTTCCTTCAAGTTTGGAAACATGAGTGGTTGTGCTACCTTTAGGGATCCAGCTGCCATCTCTTATCCTTATCCCACAAACAAACAGGAACCATTGAGTCTTCTCAGAAAAGTAACCCATAGCGACGAACATCATTGAGATGAGATGATGAATCGAATGGTAACTTCCGTATTCTTTTCCCTGTCCTTGCAGTTCTATTAACGGGCCAACAATTAGCTGAATGCGAAGGCCAGTTTGAAGAGGGAGTGATTCGGTGACTATGAGGTGGGAGGAAGTTTAATAATTTCCTCAAGTGCTCCACGCATATCCCGGCGCACGCCTAACACTCTCTTAACGGAGCTCGATGTCCCGCCACAGTGTTTTCAGAAGGGCGAAGGGAATGTGTTGTGTTAGCTGGCCAGAGCAGGGGCTCCAGACCTGCTATCGGGAGATTAGTGGAAAATTGCGAATGCTCCAGACTGAATTTTCTAGCCGTCTCACCTCCGATGACTTTTTGCAGGCAACTCCAAGGTTAAAACTTAAACGGACATGCCCCGGGCGCTGTAGGTGTGTCGTAGATGGTGGAGCTTTTGGCTACACACGAAAAACTTTGGTCGGCCAAAGACTCCATTTGACTTCAGGCCCGAATCAAAACTCGTCTTTGAGATTTGCCAAAACACTTCTGGCCTTGACATACTGTTAATACCATTAAAATGTATGCTAGATGCTTTTTCTATCCCCATTGAGACTCTATAAATTCCTCTGAGCATAAATATGACATTATTACGCACCATAGAAACAAAATGACTTGCTTTGAGAAATTTCTGCTCAATTTGCATGAGACAAAGACATATAATGTGGCCCTGTGAATGGATGTATAGAGAAGGCAAAGCTGTGGGGCGTTCTACAATCATACTGGCCTCTATTGTAAATAATGAATTACATTTGAATTCTGACAAAGCTGCCAATTTGATCCTATTGAACGCGACCACCCGGCTCCTGCATATCTTCAGTTGTTACTTTTAATGAGTGGAGCCATTCTCTCCATTCTGGCTCAATGGAAGGCACTCAGAGCTCACCGAAGGCATACTTCATAGCACAGAAGAGTTTGGGACTGCTCAGGGTCTGCTCCTTGCATTCACATTTTTCTGCAAAAAAAACAAACAAAAAGAAATAGGAAAAAAATAAATTATTTTCATCTATACAGCGTGCAACCTCGATACCTTTCACCAGATTTCATTTACAGAGAAGGAAACACACAGTTCTTCAGGTGAATTTTTCGATCTTAAGACCCTGAAGTTGACCATGTTGCTCGTTTCTAGGTGACTCTTCATCCCGTGCCACATTCCTTCCATGAAGATTTTCAGACTGAGCTCTCTTTGTTTTTTGCCCTTGTGAAGATGCACCTCAACTCATTCGGCTTAATGATTAACATGCTTAATTAATAATTAATAATATGTTATTAACATAACATTGAAGCAGCCAGCCTCCACCTCCCCACACGCTTGGACAGTAGTACCTCCACACGGCCTGTTTGACTGCAGCTTCCGAAAGGTTAACAATTAATCAGCGTGACTCATAGCTGCTCGGGACGGGAGTCAGGGGGGTAGCTGCGGGAGGTCTGACTGGCCGGAAAGCTTTTCCCCGCATTCTTTGGGAATCCAAGGAACGAGTGCGAAACAACCACAGTGCATTCCAGTGCATGTTAATCACGAGATGCGCCTCTCTACTTTGGGGTTCACGACAAGAAAACTACATCTCCCTTCAATCCAGCAAGCAGAGTACCAATTTTTACATGGTGAGCTTGTGAGTGAGTGAGTGAGTGAGTGAGTGAGTGAGTGAGTGAGTGAGGGAGTGAGTGAGCGGGTCCATCGTAAAACCGACAGTGTTCTCGCCATGTGAGTCACCCATACCATGCCATCAGCAGTCCCTAAGCGGTTGGCAGGGCCATTCGTACCTGAGTAGTGGAGGGCGGAGAAAAGCTCATCGGTCCTGAAGATTTGCATGTGTTCACTGGCGTTTTGTCCGGTAGGGTAGTCTCCTCTGTAGTACAGGTCCAGGTCTGAGCTGATTTATAAAACATGCAACCATCATCATCCCAAATTCAAGGTTACAGTAAATCCATTTCTGTACAGATTCTAGACTCACCTCTTCATACAGCTGGGGCCCAGTTATTTCAGGAGTTGCTATAAGTCTATAAGTAATCAATAGAGTCTCTAGAGTAATCTAGAGTTCAGGGGCCCACACCACCCTACTCCATTACAACATATGTTACATATGGACCAATACCACTTCAGTAAATCGTAAGATGCGGAAATGCTTTACACATTGGAGGGGCGGGCTATTCGTTTGTGCATATACAATAGCAACAGTGATTCACTCACCCAGACATGCAGTCTCCAGTGAAGGGGTCGCAGACACCTGCGCAGTCGCAGGGCCTGCAGCCGTACTCTTGGAACCCCCAATATCCCACCATGCACCTGTCGCAGTGTGCACCCCCGACACCCGGTTTGCAGACACAGTCCCCGTTGCTGGGGTCACAGAGGGAGTCCCCGCTGTGGTGGAAGGGCACAGAGCCCACTGGATGGCAAGCACAGGCTGGAGGTGAGAAAAAGAGAAGAAAAGAAACCATACGCTTTATATACTCCATAGACATACGTTTGGACATTACAGGGAGTAAATTCAGTTATAATCTTATCTCAGCAAAGCACCAGCGATATATTCTTTTACCTACCCAGTAAATGTCAGACCCACAAATATTGGGTCATGAGAATCAAATCCCTGCTCTACCCTGAAGCCCCTTTAAAAAATGACTGGGCCCTGACATGCGCAAACAATACGCATGTTACACAAATCCAGACACATTCTCCCAGACAGCTACACACCACAGTACCCAGGGGGACAACCCACTAGGACTGATTTTCCGCCCTGGCCCAGCAGGAAACGATAACAGACAGACACTTCATTTCCTGAAGGACTCCTGGCCTGTTACAGTGCGGTAGATTTTAATTTTGTTTAAACGACTTGCGCACTTGGCAGCACAATGTCTCCTCTGTCATCCCTTTAACTGGCACGAGAATCGGACCGCCCACACAACCTCCAAGAACTCCTTACACGATTGTGCTGATCGCACAAACGCCGCCATGAATAATGTCACCAAGGCGAACGGCTAACAGTCGCCCCTGATTTATTATCCCTCAGTTAGGCCACTCTGAACAGCACCAGTAGACAGGTAAAACAAACAAAAAACATGAATTTACTTAATGTTCGCGCTCCAGGCTCCAGTCTTAAAGGAAACTTAAAGGAATGTCCCCTCATTCTGTTTTTATCTTTAGGGATATAAAGGGTAAGTATTTTCTAAGCATTTGAAGATGCCTGAAGGTTGAAACTGCATCTTAGCATTTCTAGCATCTCTAGCCAGTATCTCCGTTTGAGACGTAACAGGTAACTTGATGATTTGTTGCAGCTTATTAAAAATGATAGCTCTGTGTCTGGTTCTTTTGGCTGGTCTAGTGATTTGGCGCAAAGTGAGAGATAAGGATCACCCACGCACTTGTGATCCTCAACATAAAAGAAGGGGGGAATTCTGTGAAGATTAATCGATTTCTCTCTCTTTACATCTTAACACCTTTGAGAATTTGAGGATGAAAAGAGGACCATGAGGTTTAAAATGCAGTTAATTGAAAGCCAGCCTGAGGCTTGTGACAAAAAAGGGGTCTTCTTCATTTCAAGTTTGACTTACAGTAGGGTAGGTTTTGGTTGTCGTGTCAGGTCCAGCCATGTTATCAGCCAAAGATTTAACAACCACGATGCCTTTGTATACAGATGCACCTAATTTTTCATAGACAGAAAATATGTCTCGATTTTGCCGTGTAAGCAAGATCTGCCTTATATATGAAACGTGTTAAACTGTTATCTTATATAACAATTAATTTTTAGTTCCCATGTGCTGTGTAGCACAATGGTCATCAGTTGAGAGTACTGAGCCGTTAGAGACCAAACTAAAGAGGTGTGAGTTCCTCCAATAAACCCGTCTCAGGTTAATCATTCAGCAACTAGACTTGTACAACTGCAGTAGCCATGCGAATGGCATGGGAGACACAGATATTCTTGGAGGAGAGTTGCGAGATGCACGGATCATAGGGAGAAAACACAGATTGCATCGTCTCCCTGCAAGAGATACAGTTAGATCTAGATGTTGCCCTCAACGTACCAACACAGTGTACTCAGGGACTCCGTGGGGAGTTACCATCCAGCAAACATACACATCTGTTTGCCGTTGGATCCATCGGTAATCATGCGCAGATGCAGAACCGACAGGGGCCATTTGGATTTAAAACATTTTTTTAATTGAGATCATTTATCAGTGTTTTATC
Organism: Hiodon alosoides; assembly: GCA_025775065.1. Taxonomy (NCBI): domain Eukaryota; kingdom Metazoa; phylum Chordata; class Actinopteri; order Hiodontiformes; family Hiodontidae; genus Hiodon; species Hiodon alosoides. The sequence goes on from JAOYSI010001250.1 coordinate 14,807, forward strand.
ATGAATCTGAAATCAAACCGTTTTGCTATTTAAACTCTTGTTCTCAGTGTCCTATGTACCATGGGTACATTCCTGGAATGTTCCCGGCTGTGAATGTGACATCATCGCTTCCAGCTCTAATCTCCCAGCTAGCTGATTCTGACATCTCCTCGGATCTGCACATACACTCTAGTGGGCGCTGTCCCTTCTTCGTTATCTGCGGATTGCAGTTATAACTGTACTCTCATGCATCTGATAAGGCTGCCAGACAGAGACCAGACAGTGAAAACGTGCTCTTCGTCTCCCTTGTATTGACGATAGAGACAGCTCTGTTTGCGTATCTGTACAAGCCCAGCAGCTCCACGCACAATGACAGCTTTATGGGCCGCTCATGATCTCTGACAGAACCACAGTGTGTGCCCAACCACAGAACACACCCGCAGAAAAAACAAACAGTAATTCAACCCCCCCAGCGCTATCATTTTCACTTCATTTAACCGTTTGATAGATTTAGACATTGAGTAATGTCTTTCCTTGCTTTGTATGTTTCCCCCTAACGGTTTGTGTTTGTTCTTTTAAGGCCTTCACAACGACGGCAGAAAATCAGCCAGGAATGAAAAAAACGTGCTTAGAGGTACTACGGGAAATTCCTGCAATTACAACAAGGTTTCAGACCTGTGAGCCTTCAAGAATGCACCCCCAACCCGATACTTTAGAGGACTAACAGGCACCTCAGTTTGGCAATACTTTGCAGTAAATCAATCGCTTTCTCTTGCCTGGTCTCTTGTCTCTTACACATTTAAAAAAAGTGTATCGTTTGTGCCCCTTAAATTCTATGCCCCAGATTTTGCCAGGCAGTTTTTTATAAACCAATCCAGTCCCCTTTATACCCCCCAGAAAACAGCTTTAAAACGAATCATTTGTTTCAAAGCCACTCGGATGTCTGTTGCTTCCTTCTCTCCTTGTACTGAATATATACAGGCGGAGTGTTGTGCCCACTAACACAAGACAAACTGGCGACGTCCTTGTGATAGTCGCACAGTGATGACAGCGTCGTGAGAACGTTACGCAACGGAACCCTTGCTTGCGCAACGGAACCCCGCCATGTTTCAGGGACTGGTGTTATCAGCCTTGTTTAAGTATATATAAACCTTTGCTCCGAGAATAATAACAGCCAAGCTCACGGCACAAGGCATGCACTGTATCTCTTGAGATTGTCAGCTACACAAAGTCTGTTCCCAGGCAAAAGATAAGGCATATCAGTCCTTTTATCTGGACAGTATGTGTGTACGTTCATATAAAAAGTCTATAGCAACAAAAGCTAATTGTATTTTTCTAACACGTTAATGGAGCTATTTTTTCTTCTTAGGTGAGTCCTGTTTTACACAATATTCATTTTTACCAGCAAATATATCAGCGTAAACCTAAAATCCATTGCTTGGCAGTGAAAGACAAAGGTTTCAGATGTGAAAAGCAACGTGGGAAACTCCAGCTCTGAACAAGTTGATGGTATCTATTGCATATAAATTTGAGTCAAGCCCTTGGCATCTGAGGTAGGCACAGGCATCTTCCATAAAGAGAGATGTGTTTAATGAGGGAGATATGGACCCTGGAAGCCTGTTAAATATCTCCACTGGGGAAATGCAGCAGTGATCTGGACGTGACTAAGGTCCTAGGCATGCCACAGTTCCATTTTTCTCAATTGCAAGAGACTAAGGCCCATTCGACACCAATGAGCAGGTGTTAATTCTACGGTTGTCAGATTTACAGTTTGTATTCCTACCTGACATGACATTTTACCGTCGGGAGTCGGGCAATTCAAATTGTCCTGACGGTGGACTGGCATTCCAGGATGGTGGACTACAGACATTCCAAGATGGTGGCATGTGCGCTTATGAAACGCCGAAACCCTTCACAGGACGTGCAGAAGTGGTTCCTGGCTTTATCAGTGCACTGGGTGGACCTGATCTCTGGAGTGTAGGGGGTGAGAGGTTCTTACGTTTGCATGAGTCAGGTGCAGACGCAGGCCGCCGTGGATCTCTGAAGAAGCTGCTCCTGCAGTTCTGGCATTGGCGGCCCTCTGTGTTGTGCTGGCAGTTGTCGCACACGCCCCCGCTACGCCCACCTGACTGCAGCCACGCCTGCTGATTGAAGTGGCAGCTCTCTGCATGACCGTTACATTTGCACTCTGTGCAGAGACATGAGGACACACACAGACACGCCGTTGTTGTTTTTTACCTAATGCTTACCTAATGAGCAAAGCATGTTGCTGTGTGAGCTTAATAAGACCAAAGGTTTGCTGAAACTGAAATTACCTTAATGACTACAACATACAAATTAAAGTTTCTTAATATAGTGGTAAACCAAACAGCTAGTCAGGACTATAATTACTAGGGTGTGTTTGAGCGTATTTCCTTGCAGTGACGAAGCATAAATGAGTATATGTGTATGTGTGTTCATGTATCCATATATGTGTATGTATGTGTGTGTGTGTGTGTATGTGTGTGTAGTGTATTGTATATGTCCACATATATATA
>JAOYSI010001252.1:8927-42992 GCA_025775065.1 Hiodon alosoides
GCATTCTGAAGGCATTCTGAAGGCATTCTGAGGGCCGCTGAAGCATTCTGAAGGCATTCTGAGGGCCGCTGAAGCATTCTGAAGGCATTCTGAAGGTCGCACGGTCTCAAAGCAGAAACCCGGTCTCCGGTTACAGACCACAGAGTGGTGAGATGATGAGGGGTGGGGGAGAGAGAGAGGGTGAGTAACTGCAGCGGATTTAAAGGGTTTGTACACTCATGAATTTAAATGTTTGTGGTCTGATCTTTTTATTTTTGTTTTAGAGAACTTCCATGCGTCCGTTTTCATCCCGGGCACGCGAATTCTACATTCAGCCGAGTTTTTTTTCTAAACCCGTCCGGGATCATTTTCCCTGCTGCTCCTCAGTCGAACCTTGAACTGCAACATCCTGCGAGTGCATGTTAAAAACATGCATGTAAAGTCCACCGCTTCCTTAAACCGACTGTAATCGGCCATTTGTTCTTAAACCGATCATTTTGCTTTATAGGTGGAACTTTTCGGTTAAACGTACACTTATCCTCTCCTCAACGCCATTGGAAAAAAAACTGAACGGAGCGGACCAGACAGAGGCGTTTTAGAGAGTCGGGGAGTTGACCGAGGAGTTTAACGCCACCACTCACCCTGAGAGGCTCCTGACTAACTAACTGTTTAGATGCGAAGCCACTGGAGGAATGCTGTAGCTAATAACACACATGTAGGCGGCACACACGTTTCCTTTACTCTCATTCAGCTGATAAGGGCTAAAGTCTGCAGAACAAGATCATTCTGGTTCATGGTAGCAAGGTGGCATTGAGAACAAGGTACATTTTGGTTCAAAAGGAACGTTCCTTCAGACCTTCTAAACATTGGGTTAGGGTTAATGTGTGTGAAGTGTTTAACTGGCAGGCTAAGGCTAAGCTTTAGCCTTCGTTAAGGTAACTGCCACAAGACGCGATATTAGAGGTAGATTATAATATGTAGATATATTATAAAGTTAGTGAGTGCGTAATACACAGTATATCACGTGCATAGTCTGTTGGGGGACACAATGGTATACCATTAATCCAAATTTGATACCGTTTGCGAAAACTAATGATCGCTATTATAATAATGATTAAGAAATACTTTCCATCCAAACAAACCCCCCCCCCGGTGCCAGAATTTTGTACCCAACAGATTTAAAGTTATTTTTTTCTGTTGATGGTTATAAATTCATTTCTGGGTTCCGGAACTTAGGAAGACCAAATGCTCCGTGGAGTTCATAACCACAGGTTAGAACAGTAAACAAATACAGACTCTGAATTAAAAAAAAATGTATATTAAGAATATTAGAAAACAACACTCACTCATAAAAAATATTACGATTTGGTAAACTGAAAAAAAAAAAAAGAATGACGTAATAAAATTGACATTTCCTTGGGACACGTTGATTGGCAGACAGAAATGAAGAATGCCACACAATTAACCCTCATTCAGAATCAGTCCCTGGGCAGAGCACACAGCTCTAATGAAAACAATACATCTTAGGGTCTTTAACTGAGAGCGTCACACAGACGGGCTGAAAACAGTTATTTACTGTGTAACACATACTAAAACAAAGTAGCTGGTTCCCCAAACTTGGATTCATATCCTGCATCCCCTCGTAAAGCACGCATCGTGGACGCAAGGTCTAACATTGTTAACTGGCGAAAAGGGAAAAACAAACCAGCTCCCTGGATCAAGATCGGCTTAAATAGAACTCAGGAGTGGCACTCGCCAAAGTGCAGACTGAGCCCTGTGGGCTGCCGATCGCCACTTCTAATCCTTTTCACGTGATTGGCCGAGGGTGACCAGGTGATAACAGCAGCCGCACGCGATTGGGCTGAGGTGGATTAAAACGGCAGGGCCTCTCTCGGTGCTAGGATTGGAGGAGACCAGTCCTTCCTCAGCCTCCCCCAGGTGTGATGGGAATTGCAGCGACGAAGCGAGAGGCATTAGCAAAATTGGCGATTCCGAATTTAACGCGGAAAAACATTTTTTAAACGCTACCAGTTAAATCCCGGAAGGGAAATTACTGTTGTACCTCTGAACGGGGTACTTAACCTGAATTGCTGGTAATTATCCGACTGACTGAAGAGGTAAATTGTAGGCGATTCAATTTTTTTCTAGATAAGGGGCACCTACAATGCCAAAAGACACTGAGGCACACAGACCCCTAAAATGGATAATAGCTTAATTTAACACGCTACCCCATTTGTCATATTACAACTTCCATTGTTGGAGCAGAGTCGGTCCCACTAGGATTTCGATGTTATTTTACGGGTAAACAATGCACTATGAAATATTAGTTTCAACTAGGCTGTCCGCCCCTAGGAGAAACGTTTCATACTGAGGGAACACAAGGCAGCACCCTCTGGGGGAAAAAAAAAAAAGTTACATCCCGGACATAACCCCTCCCATCGAAAACTGTAGACAAAGAGCAGGCTTAGCGCACCTAGCTTAGCAGGCTTAGATCACCTGTCTGAATGGAGAAGGACCTTTGAGTTAAGTGATGTGTGTGTAGACGAAGTGTTCAGGTTGTGTTCAGGTTTGTAAACGTGAGTCAGATTGCCACGTGAATCAGTAGTAGTAGTAGGCTCATCTGTAGTCAAATTATCCAGGAATAAATATAAAAGTTGATATTTTCTCACCTTCCAATTAATACAATACAATTTAATACAGTACAATTTAATACACAAGTGCCAGGGTTAGGCCAATCTTAGTGTCCTTGTAGGAACGTTTGTACCGAAACCACCCACGGATTGCTTACTGCACACTTCCGTGCAGGGCGAATGCTGACCTAAAGGAAAAAACAGCGGTCCCAGTGTGGAGAAAGAGAGACTGTCTCGCACTTTCTGCTGGCCCCCTGATGTTCACAGATTCTGTCTCACAGATTCTGCTGGCCCCCTGATGTTTCCCTGGAGTACACGCACACACGCGCGCGCTCGCCACAAAACTGCATCATTCGGGAGGAGCGAGAGGAAGAAAAAAAGGCCTTGATGCCCCCATTTTTATGCCGGCATGAGCCACTCGTGTCAGCGCAAAGGTCATCAACGCGCGCGGCCCGCTTTCCTGCCCCAAAGCGCCAGGGAATTTAAAGGTTATGCTAAAAGGATTCATCTGCTGCATTACTGCATGGCAGAATTTTTCTATTGACTCAGTTGTGCCAACGTATTCCCTAGATGTATAATACAATTTTGTAACGGACTACACCCCCCCCCCCGACAGACAAGTCTAAAGCTATCTAACAGCTTATCATCTAGCTGCGTGGATTAAATTGACTACGCATTGCGACTATATCTTGTGTGTGTGTGTATATATATATATAAATATATATATAAAATCAGCATTACGCTACAAATACAAACAGACGTATAGCGTAAATAACCTGAAGTCACAAGTCTCAGATAGCTTCTGAGTTTATAAAGCATCTTTGAGAACTCAAGGACTGGAATTGTCCACCCACACTTTGTAAAGCTTTCAAACCCATTTCTAACCGGCCATTATCCCATTTAACCCCACCCCCCCGCCAGGCATTTTGAGAAAAGGTTATTGAACATTTAACACCACAGAACGGGGGAAGAAAAGGGCACAGGGTAATGTTTCTGGGGGGGCAGGTCTTACCGATGCACACGTCGATCTTGCCCTTTATGGCAGCCTCGTGCAGCGGCGTGTAATTCCAGTTGTCGCGGGCGTTGGGATCGGCCCCCTGGCACAACAGCAGGTTGACCACCTCAGCGTGGCCAAATGAGCAGGCGTTGTGCAGCGGAATCAGGCCGCCGTCGTCGCGGGCGTGCACGTTGGCACCAGTCTGCAGGAGATGCTCCACAACGTCCTTTCGGCCAAATCCTGGGGGGGAGGGGGTTAAAATGCCCATAAATCACCTATTGAACACCGAGCCTCAGTAAGGGGTTAATGCAACCCCTATAATAAACAACCCTACCTTCAACTGGCCAATCAAGCCACCTGTTATTTATCTTGTAATGTGGTCTTTTGGAACACAAAAGAACTATGATTCTTCAATCCAAACTGCCGTTCCACATTCTAATGTATTTTTTTCATTATTTAAGGAATTCTGAAGTGTTAGATTATATATTAATAGTGCGCTAAATTTGCCTAATGATTACTTTATTCGAAACTAAAATTTCGCGTGTAAAATTACAGTTGACCAGAAACTCATGTCACATACACATATTTTGTGTACAAAATATGGTGCATGTGAACATCCAATGTGCTTAAAGTTGACACAACATTCCTTCAAACAAAGAAGTTAAAACGACCTGCTTGACAAAGTAGACACGTAAAAGTGCCTCGGTGAAAGGGTGACGACGCTTTAGCGACTGAGCAAGCGAGCCCAGGCTGGCGCCGACATCGGTGTGCGCACTGGCACTGCTAATAAAATACATTTAAACGGATTCCCTTTCCTAATCTTAAAGTATAGTTGTTTTTTTTTGTTACATCACATGACCAGTTAACTACAGGCGAACTTGGTCCCACTACAGGAGCTCAGTTACAAAAGGTTATTTATTTTTTTCGTTCGTAACAGTCACCTATAGCTCCAAATCAAATTAAAATTTATTGTTAAATTTAAATTTGTTAAATTTAACTATAAATGATTGTCGTTGTTTTCAGAAACTGCCTCCAACTCACCATACACGGATATTTAATAAAGGTGATACTGAAAAGTAAATTACCTGTAGATCGCAATTAAGATACGTATTGATAAAGGGAAAACATGATTGGAGGTATCACGCGTATTGTGCTGTCGTGCAGTTTTTGAAAAAAACAACATTTTTACAGAACAACCGCATAATACTCAAGGCTATCGCACTTGAGTATTATGCGTGTCAAAATTATATATTATTTTCTGAAAAGACTACCCAGTGTAGCGAAGGATCACAAACACAAGTCTATCACAACCTGAACTACAGATTTGGGATTTAGGCCTACTCCATGGACCTAAATTATATCATATAATATAATAAACCGGCGACTGGCCGGTAAATTGGATTAAAACAAAACTATAAAAACTATTCTACATAAATGGCACTACCGGGATTACGTATAAAACCCTAATAAAAAGTAATAAATTATCGGGTGGATGGATGTACGTGTACACACTTTAGTCAACCTGTAGCAGATATATATTTGGCTAGTTCAACTACAAGTCAAATGTGGAACGAATTGAGTCAAAATATCAACAAACACATTGGCTATCACAAACGCATTTGTTTCGTGTTGACGTGTCCACATGGGGGTTGATTAGATTTAATTCGACCGATTATTCACAAGAACAAACTAAATAGAATAGTCGAAATAGAATAACGTTACTTGTTTTGATGGTCAAAACAAGCGCCACGCATCATTCTGGATTAAATGCAGCGAGACAATCCGTTCATTAATCCGCCATGAAATATAAATTATCTAACAAATTCTATCAAAATATACGTGAACCTGTGCAAAATATATAGTGGACGAACTAGTCAGCGAGTTAATTTCCCTAAATCTGGGCTCGCTACTACCCTCGTCCGTGCGATTCCATTTAGTCTAAAATAACGGAATTTTAAAAACGATAATCACGACGAACAGACCTGCGGCGAAATGCAGCGGTGTGGATTTTCGGCCGGCCATGTCCTTGGCATTCACATTCACCGAATCAACAAGCCTTTTCACCCGAGATACGTCTCCATTGCGGCAGGCCTCAAACAACTCCCTAAAAGCCCCACTCGTCCCGCAGCCGCCGCCCCCCGGACTAGTGCTGCCTGACTCGGGGCTGGAGCCACCACTGCTGCCCCCGCCGGTTGTGGTTGAGCTGGTGCTGCTACTACTACTCAGGGCCGGAGCAGGGAGATCGGGGGAGGCCGGAGTTAACTCCGGATCTCCGCTGCAATCCTGCTCAGCGCCCGCGGGAGCCAAAATTGCTGCACCCACTGGCGCCGGGGGAGAACCTGGAGGAGTTAGCGAAAGAGAAGGGTTCCGCGGAGGTGACGACAAGCTCTGCTGTTGTTGCTGAGACGAGCGACGAGACGCCGCCATTTTCACAACAATCCCTCTGGCAACAAAAACAGCTATTTCGAACTTCCGGGAAATGGTCGTATTTCCGGTATTCTTCTTCAGTTTAATGCATGAAATAACCCATATCGCATATCGTTGGTTGTCGCCCCCTGTCGCCGTGGTAGGGAGTGATGGGTTTCCCCAACCACATGTTACAACACCAGGTAAAATAGTCACGTTAAAAGAACCGTGCAGTTACGCATATTAAAGACGGTTGTTCATATTTTCCAACGCCTGTCTTCTGCTTGCTTGTTCGGAACAAAGCATTAGAGCTTACTTGCTGAAAAGTTACACACAAAAATCACAGACCTAGCCGGAGCAGCAACCAACAGGTTTATTTATTTGACTTTTGATTGGTAGTTTATTAAACATTAAATTGTCAGAGTTGAAGAGGTGCATCGCCAGCCCAAAACAGCGAGGCTGCTTGACTTTTTCAGAAAGGCCTCTGTAGGTCACGTTGTGCAGTCTACAGCCATTGGACATAAATCACTGCATTGTTTACAGCGTAGGATTAGGAACACGTGGGTAGTGCTTCTGCCAAGCATCTGTGCTGAGGGGGCTCAGAAGTAAGTTCGAATTTAACAACAATTACAGCACTGGTATTTTGATTTTGGTTCCTTAAAAAAATAAATAATAATAATAATAATAATGAAATTGAATTTGAATTTGAAAAACGAATTTTTTTGTGGTGTGAGAAAATGAGTTCATGAACTTCTCTGTTTGCCGTGAATGAATTTATGAATTATTTTAGTTGTTTTTGTTGTTGTTCCAGATATCTATGCCATGTAGACAACTCATGAAACTCATCCAAACTCAAAACTGGTTCAAAGCCTTTTTTCTTCCCCTCTCCTCCTGAGAAGGAGGAACACCCATGTGAATGTCTGGAGCTGAAGACTACAGTTAATCAGTTATAAAGATAACAGGTATCATTTGCAATGTGCCACCCTTTAAGAAACTGTTATTATTCTGCACCATATTTTCAACTGAAGCCATGATCTTCTGCCTCGCTCTCCGCCTGTGTCGACGTCCTTTTACACTTCTCTGTCCGCACGACAAGGCCCATGATTTGTTGCGGTTTGTTTAACTCGTAGTAGCAGCTTGTTCTGTTTTTTCATTCATAAAAACGATCAACCTGTTTGTGTCACAGGGACGGAGAGAGAGACTCCCGGTGCTGAATGGGCCAGCTCTAGCAGTCAGCCCAGGCCCAACAGAGCATTGGACACTTGCCGCAGTGCAATGTTCTGACCCACTGGAGACGAAATATCATCATGGGAATTCCGCTCTCTTATTTGATGGATCAACGCCTCAAGTTCATTTTTATTAGGTAACCTTCTTTCTCCAACATGACCAATTACTGTCCTCCAAAGGAATGGAAGTGTTTCTGGTTCATGGAATTTTTCCATTAACTTTTTTTTTCTTTCAGGGGAGAATGGATTTTAGTTTTTAACCCCGGTGAGAAGGAGAGAAATGTCATGTAAATAAAATATCAGTCATTTAATGTCCTTGACGCTTGCTTACAGTTTTGTTGTTGAATTAGTGTATCTTTGTTTGTGTTGATTATTGATAGTTTGTATTGATAATTAGGTGTTAACATTTTACCAACCATACTAACCATTTCAAGAAGGACTTCCATCGATTTGGAATGTGAACTGGAGAATTGGAATTAGAGTCCGTCAGTGGGACATACATATCTCACAACAAACACATCTGGGAAATATTCTGATGACAGGCATCTTCAACAGTCCATTGTTTAGTGGATTTTAAAAAGTTTTTTAAATCAATAAAATAGTTCTTGTTCGCTACTTAAAAACTGTTTTTTTTTCTTCTATTAAACTGTTATCTGAACGGAAACTTTAGAACTCATTCCCAACAAAACTTCCTCCTTTTTAAAAGGAATTTTGTGAAAAACAATGACGAATTTTGCTTGAGCACTTCAAGGCACAAAATATTGAAACACCAGGCATGCCCCTAACCTGCCCCGCCCCCCCTCATAAAATGATTATTTACTTCCTTTATTACAGGGTCCGGCAACCCATAACCTTATGCCATATGTCATAACCTTACAAATATATAAAAAAAAAAACCCGAGCACCTGGAGCCAGACGTCGCCTGCGCTAGTTCAGCATACCAATTGATCCAATGTAGCGACTGAGAGTTTTCAGTGTAAAGGAACGTCGTACAGTCCCTGGCATATCTGACAACCCTAGCTCTGGTAGACCGCATGAGGGTACATTGACAGTGTTGCCAATGTGGGTCACCTCACCCCCTACACCGCAGGACTACGCACGAGTTTCCACGAGCAGTTCGGTTTCAGCTATCTTTGTGGTTGGCTGCACATCAAAAGGACAAGACTTTAAAAAAATATTTTTTCAAGTCTAATTGTATCAGAAAGACGTAGTAGTAAGTACTAGTCCAACCTAATGCCCAACAAATACTTTAATGGCAATGCCGAACTTGCTTAGCAAAGCAAAGAGCTGGTCAAGCTAGTTTTAGCTGACGAACGGGGGCCAGTCTGAACGTTTAGAGGCAACAGCAGCAGTTCCTCGCACACTCGCTCACCCTGCAGTCAGCCCCGTATGCTTTTGCACATGTCAGATTCTCACATTCAAAAATAAAATAAAAAGTGTAAGTGTTAGCGACGTAATTTATCCTCTATGTCCCTCTAGTGGCTCATCTGGGAAATTAGTTCTAGACTAAATAGATCAGCGTGACCTTTAAATACCACGAAATGGTGATTTTTTTTTTGACCAGTTATATCCAAAAACCACTAAACATGCCTTCCCTAAATGAGAGATATTTCGGAAGGATATTGAATGATGCAATGAAACGGTAGTATCAGTACGGCCAACCTTCCCCGGAGAAGGTTTTCAACAAAAAATCACAACTGACTGGCTGACACGGGAAATTCTAAAAACGTCACGGCAACATTATGAGAGGTTTGTCAGCTGGTCAGCTGGATTCATGGCATTCTGAGTGGCAACAGGGCCGAAAATAGCACTAGTACACAGCACCACATAGTTGAATGATATGACATAGTATGTCTGGGAGATGTAGAGAATTGCATTGGACTGTGGTCGACCGGATTGCTTGCATAAAAATCTGTGATTTGTTCATACGTTCGGTCTCTGTTTCTTGCAATGCGGATTTCTCCCCAGTGTTTGAAAAGATGACCGATGTTACGATGTTACTCAAAGGGGAGTGTTCTACCTTTTTAATGCACGCTCGTGCTGTTTCACACGCTTGCGAGGTTTATAACTCTAAATAATCAAATAAAAAAAAGCAGTCATCAGACCTGGTATTGAACTGAAAATATCAACAAATACTGTTGACATTGCCATCCAGGTCTCCTCCTCCCTGTAGGACAATTTTTTCAATGGAAGTGAAGTTTAAAAACGTTTAAAGAGTGAGATTTGTTTATCTGCACAAGGAAGGTTTACTGGGTTCACTCTTGCTGGCTTTAGGCTAAAGTCCCATGTGCAGGGCATGCACCACACATGTGCACAGAGGTATCTCTCATCCCATTGGTCCACAGTCACGATGCATGTGAATGGGAGGCGGGGCCTGTCCTTAGTGAAATACTATAGCTAAAGCACTATAGTCCAAGTGGAGACATGTTGAGTGATCCAAGTTTCCATGTAAATGTTTTTGACCTCCAGAGATCATTGGATCTCTAGGGGGGTTGAGGCTTTGGGAACACTGTGATATTCCAGGAACATAATTCCTCTCTCTCCAATTTCACATTGGCTGGGTTTTTTTTCCTTCTTCGTTGCTTTTCTATGTAAATCTTTTAACAACACAAATGTAATTTAAAAAAAATGTATTTTAAACTAAAAACAATCCAAGAAAGGATATTATAGTATTGCCTCCCTTCTTCCCTCCCAAAAACCTCAGTGACCAGCAAACATTATTATGGAGAGAGAGAGCTTTAGTTTAAAGAGTGGAATTTGTTTCTTTATTTGACCAAGAAAGGTTCACTGGGTTCACTATTGCTGGCCTTTGGCAATACAGGCCACATTTCAGTTCTATACACCACACATGTGGCCAGCATGTGGACAGAAATATCTCACATCCCATTAGTCCGCAGGCACAAAGCATGCAAATGGAAGGCGGGGCCTGTTCTAGGTGACATAGCTATGGCTTAAGTGCAAAGTACCGAAGTAAAATAACCAGTATGATTGCTAAGGGCACAGAGTTGAGTCAGTTGCGTATGCCAAGTTTCCTTAGCAACTCTTTTTGACCTCCAGAGTTGATGATGTTGTTCTCTGGTAGCAGACTGAGGAAGTGTGGGGCGTAGATGATGTTGATCTCTGGTAGCAGACTGAGGAAGTGTGGGGCATAGATGATGTTGATCTCTGGTAGCAGACTGAGGAAGTGTGGGGCGTGGATGTGACAGTGACGACGTTGAGTTGCACTGAACAGGGAGCAGAATTCGGTTGCAGCCTCAGCAGGAATTACTATGACAGCATTAATAATAATTCATCCAATAATAATAATCAAAAACGATAATTAATACATGATTTTGGGCGGCCAGAGAGTATGGCGCTGTGGTGTTCCATGCAAGACTGCACAAATGCATGGACCGGCTGTTTCCTTTTCTCAGTTCTGCAGGTCCTTTTAACCCTAACCCTAACCCTTGTTTATTAAGAGATCTTATTTAGGGAAAATGATCCCCAAAACATAGCAACAAATGATGTTGTCTCTGGTTGGTGGAAGCTGTAAATCGACAGCTGGTGATAAAAAGGGTAATCCTTGCCTCAATTTCCCCCCTCTCCCCTGCTGGAAGTGTGACAGGCCTTTGAGATTTATGCTACCTTGTGAGGCCTAATTAATCACAGGTAAAACAAAGCTAAGGTCACTGGGTAATGGGAACAGCCCGTGAGGCCTCGTATCAGCGTTTGGATTAAATGATTTAAATGATTTATTCAGACGCAGGGCATGTCCATGCTGTTGCCAGGGGAACGGGGCCGATCACGTCCGAAGTAGGCCTGCAGCCCGGCAATGATCTGTTCGGGGAATGTGTCTGTGTATCCCTCCACATCAGTCCGGCTGACCCCTAAGCCAGCATATCCCTCTCTGCCAGTATTCACGTGTGCTGCTCTCGTGTGCGTCTGTGTCTGTGTGAGTGTGTGTGTGTATGGCCTGACATTGAGCAGGGTTCAGGGGTTTATATATAGAGTGAAAGGAGGTAAACCGGATGGGTTGACACATGTGCTGTGCTTTCCAACGCAGCCCCAAGTCCAAAGTGCAGTGCAGGGTGCATGATCAAAAAGAATCAACGATTCACAAGTTCAGGGGCCTTTATGATCCCAAGGGTTCTCGGCCTCCCGTTAAAACAATCAAACAGTCTTTCAATCACTAGTTAGTGCCAAATCATTGCAATGCACAGAAAATAATTATAACTTAAATAAAAAGCAGAAACTCAAAACAAAACGTTAACTTCATTGTAAAGACACATGAAACCTCTTACATTTACAGTAATAGCAGAACAGTAAGAATAACAATACTATCAAGTGCTGATAACTTTCCCCCCCGGGAAATTGGGGAGGGAAGTTGTAATATAAGCCTGAACCTGTTTTTCCTGGGAAGCCTTTGTCTGCTTGTATAGACCTGTCTCGAAGGCCAGGCTGTTGTCACTTTACTTATTCTGGGTGAGAGTTTGCCTAGTATCTCTGAGAGTGAAGATATTCTGTCATGGTGTAATCTCTTTTTTAGGCCCTAAAACAACCAAGTTTGTGTCACTGGCCGCCCAGGTGAGTCCCCACGGAGACTGTGCTAAGTCTATCGAAATCGGGATTATTTTCTGGGTAAATAATAATGGCATTTAATCACCAGTGGAAGTGCCGGCTGAAACTTTACTGGATATCAGATAACACTGGATTCATATAAGAATGTTATGAGGAAGTGGACAACGTTCAGGGATTTACCAACCTACATTTGGGCCACTTTTTATATAGATCATATGCTGAACGCATAAAAGCACATTTTTTGGGGTCTGAAGCTGGCTCCTGAACAAAGTAATTAAGCACAGCTACAGAACCACCGCAGACTGTCGCCATACAGGGTAAAAAGACATGGCAGGGGGTATCCGAGGATATCTGATGTGATGTTTACCTTGAATCTTTCAAAATCGTTGTTGCTGTATTTGAACAAGGTGAGTAACTCCGCCCCCTCAAAAACAGTGTAGAGGGACGCATACTCCCACAGGTTGCAGGGCAGAAGAAAGACTCAGTCAGACTCAGAAAGACCTCTGTTGTCATCAGTTGGCATGAGAGTCGTATAACTGACACAACTATCGCGCTACATGCAAGTATGTCATATGTACACTCTGTCACATTAAACACAATTACTGTCAGATGTAGGTAATAGATCATCTAAAACAGCTATAAGAATGATAGAGGTCACCCAGCAACTTTCTACCGAGTGTCTGTAAATAGTACATATAAATAATGTTTGGACTACTCTCACAAAAGAAAAATGGACTAGTTCAAAACTGCAGACATTATTTTTTGTATTGGCACTAGCATGGTGGTTTTAGTTTGGCACAAATACGGAGTTACGTTGTTCAGAGACGTTCACTTACGTCTCCCAGCCTTTTCTATCCTGTAGGCCACAGTGTCTGCTCAGCTGCTCGTGGAGGTGACGGCCCACTGAATTAATACAGCGGTGAAAGAGCTGCAGTTCTGTACTCTGCCTGCAGAGGTCTCTCTCTCCCAGGTGCTGCAAATCCATCAGCGCCGGCTTCATTAGGCGTTTGCACAGCGAAACAAACCGATATTTTTAAACTAGATAGTAGACGTAAATTACATTTTAAAATAAATAATTATTAAATGTTTATGAGCTATCATAGGCCCTCAGCTAATATCGTGGAGTGCTGAGATACATGAGAATAATGAGAACTAAAATAAAATAAAATACAATTCGATACATTTGATACATCAGTAATTCATGTAACAATATACTAGTTTTTTGTTGTAAACTATATTATTTATAAGGGCTGAAACAACGTTTTTATTACAAGGTCTACTGTTCATTATATCCTGTTATGATAATAAAAAGTATTATGGAAAAGAAAACTATTATTCTATGCCCATTATTCCAATTGTGTTTCTCCATTCGATAGACTGCGTAAGTGTAAATGTATCTGTCCATCATTCGTAGAAACTGCGTTCAATAACAGAAAATGTGTGTATGCGTGTTAAGTAGGCTGTGTGAGTCTATGCGAAATGTTATAGTTTTTCCTCAAATTATTATTTGGGTATACATGTAAAACGTGTTCAGTTAAAGTTGGTTTGGTTTTTTGGTTGGGGGATAACAGACATTTATTTTTATTTTGGCCGGGTTAGCGCGAGTCGAACGTAAAACTAAGTTTACCGCGGTCGTTTGAAAATACTTACAGTGTGGTATACGTTCCTGGTTGTTTTCAGTCTGAGATGAGGGTGCTGTTTGGCCGGGTATGTGACAAATAAAAACGATACCTGTGGCAAGGACATTGGATTGAAAAACTTGGAGATCACATCATAGTCACTTCACCACCCCCCAAATTAACAAACTGAAAGAGCCTGGCCTATTGCTGAAACTGCCTATAACGGCCAACTCGACCGCCGTTCCGCTCAACACCTAACTAGTGAACAGCTAGTCTGGCAAAATTGGCATTCTAAGGTGGTCTCTATTGTCAAAGTTACCGATTTCCAATGTTACCAAAGGGTGTAAACCATTCAAAAGTCTGAATGCCTCACAGCCTGTGACACATTGCCCGACAAAGTCTACATCAATAGGTTAACTTTGAATAATTACCAAAATAATTAGTATAATCACTGAATGAACTGGTGGCGCTACTACTCGTGCTAATTTTTCGCCAATATAATTTTTCTTCAATCTTCTCTTTCAGTAAAAGATAACAAGGGTTTTTATTTCCAGCTAGAAGCAAAGTGAAGACCATTTCAGACAGGCTGCGGGCATGTGGTTTCCTTGTCGTTAATACCGTTGACTCCGCATATTCCTGACAAGCGAAAAAGACTCAAAGAAAGAGCCCCTGAACATTATGGGACCTTGCCGTTCACTGAACAAATTAAAACTGAAAAGCCTGTGCCACGCATGTGGCTATACTGCAATGGGACAACCGATAACTCATTAAGTTAAACTATAACTATTTCACAAGCTCAATCTATAGTAAATATGATATAAACCAATATTAGGGTGGAAAAATGTATATGACAAATTAACTTCCTAGTTTATTATAGTTTTAAATTGCAAAAAATCCGAAAGTGTTTAAAGCCTAGCATCAGACCAAGTGCTTAATATGCTAATAGGCCATTGGGAAGGAAGCTGTTAATCATCCTAAGTGAATCTTAATTGCACGAAAATCCAGAATAAATCGAAATTCTTCACGAGTAACTGAGTACGTTCATAAACCAAGTAACGTGGATTTAATCTAAAACTGAATTTTGCTGCGAAGTTTCTCCTGTCCTCGGGATTACTTTCGCCGCTATCTGCTGTAAGCATTATATCGGTTTTATTTAGTTCTTATGTAGCAAACTTTCAAGACTTTTGTTGATCTCTGAATCGAAGTTATGGTTAAAAAACAACCAGATCTACGGCTATATAAAATCATCATTGATGACATCACAGAACAAAAACAGTTTTACAAATAAACTACTTTAAACTACTTTCATGACCTAATTAAATATTTAGCAAAGATAAATCGACGTTTATCAGAATGGGGTGGCCAGACGTCCCCGATTTTAATCCATTCTATATTAACAATTAGTTAAATCAGATTGTATTGCCCTTGCTGTCACGGTTTAAATATTTTGTAACTCTAATATTTCACTTTCTCGCCCATTGTGTTGCCAACTGGCAATCACCATGTAGGCTTATGTATCAGAGACACCAGTTGAAAACACATTCGTTCACCAAAAAAGAACGTTAGACACTAACACAACTCGACAAGTGAAACAATTTATTACCGTTACACAGCTTACTACACGTTCTGTAGTCACTGGCTGCTGGTGGAGGTTTATATGAGACTATTTTTTTGGTGGGTCCATCTTTGAGAAATTGGTGACAATGTGTTCTGGAATGGATATATTCAAATCATCATTTTTTACCATTACAATTGTCTCGCACCGGTCGCTTTATATTACGTTTACATCGGATGCGATTTAACGCTCAGTTCAATTAACATATGTATAGTAACCCATGGAAACGACACTATTTTCGGAATGCCCATTCATTTGACGTCACTCTACTGTGCTATTGTAAGCGCCACTGGGGTTATTTGTGCGTATTTGTTATAGCATACTAAAGTACAAAAAAATATTTACTTTAATACTATACTGTCAGAACTCTGCTTCGATAACGATATATGCCAAGTATTTAAAACTATTAAAAGTGCACACTCCGTATACGGTATTGCCCTTGGTCTGCAGTTAAACATGTAAAAAACAAAAAAAAAAATCTGACCTACACCAGCGTTTGCCAGACAGCCGGCCAGAGGTGCAATGATTTACCTTGTGGCCTACATATACTGATTAATTGCTTCAAGTCCCACATTTGAACCTTTAACTTATATTGGCGTTACAGTAATTTGACCCCCACATGCATGGCTTTCACGTGCTGATGCACTGGTCGCTCTCCAGGTGCGCTTTGCCATTGGTACCATGTCCACACAGTCCGCGGTGATTGGCTATCGGAACTAGTTCACGTGAACACCATTTGATCTAGACCGTTTGTGCGTCTTGCTTGAATTGTAGTACTGTTGCAAAGCCCGTTCCAAGTTGTTCTTAAAGAGAGATGAAGAGTCTGCTTTTTAAATAGATGCGGCTGTCGTTATGAAAAGAACCCTAAGACACTGAACGAGCATTGACAGACCTGTTGTACTAATAGAATCATTTATAAATGTTTCAGATGAACGACACCAGGTAAGTTTAACTGCAGATGTGTTCTTATGTGGAGTTTCTGTTTGCAACTCTTAACGGCATGTACCGCAAATAATCGCT
This sequence comes from Hiodon alosoides, assembly GCA_025775065.1. Lineage (NCBI taxonomy): Eukaryota > Metazoa > Chordata > Actinopteri > Hiodontiformes > Hiodontidae > Hiodon > Hiodon alosoides. The sequence continues at coordinate 24,977 of JAOYSI010001252.1, forward strand.
GTGTCTCCATTTCATTTAAAATTTCAAGATGCGACTCTAAGTCACAAACTTTATTTCTCTTGACCCTGTCTGTATTCTGAAGTAGGCTTAGTAACAATGTCGAAATACTTTCATTTAAGTACCACGTCTGAATTCCAGAATTGTACCGGTACATTAAACAGTTTATCAAACCAATTGTATAGTCCACTTATAGCCCATGCCTACAGCCAAATGGAAATAGTGGATTTGGGATAGTATGTGTGCTATACGCGATCTAAACATTTAAATACATCTGACCTGATACACGGTAGCGGTATTCTGATTCACGATGATTTCCCAGAATTTGCAAACTGGCGTTTTCGAAGGCAATTTATTTACCACTACGGCGCCCGTCCTTTAAATTAGCTGTGTCGATCCATACTGTTGCCTAAGGTCCATTGATCGGTGCAAGTTGCAATTTTGCCATTTAAACCAGCGCTCATTGCAACCGGCTATCTCCTCTGTGTAGTTAAGTTCCAGCTGTCAGCTGTCTTGGAGCGCCTTAGCGGCTCTAAACAGGAACTTTGAAATGCGGAAGAGTAAAACCAGGAAGAATCACTGATGAAATGTCATGGGAAATGAGAAAATTGATTTTAAGATGTAACGTGAAAATAATTAAGGTAGAGTTGTGTTATCTAATCACATTTGATTAACCTGTGTTGCGAAAACACTTCGCGCGGAGGATTGCCCATGTATCGTTACTTTATTCGTATTTATTCGTTTTTTTTTTGCGTTGAACGGAGTGACAACAAAAACGCTAAAAACATCTGATATTAGAATTGGCTACTATTTCATAGCAATGTTATCGCGCTAGAAAATACGTGTCTGAACTAACCTGTTGGCCATACATTGGCATCACAATTTGTCGTTAAGCTCTGGTGTATTTTAAAATGTAAATACTTTCAACTGTACATAGGTGCTCAGTTTAAAATGCCATGTCTGTTTGGTCGGGGTTACATTTTCCGAAAAGCATATTAGTTTTCTTTCACTAGTTTTCTATACTTAACACATAATACTTAATATTTAATTTAATGTTCCTGTCTCAAGAGTTAAATTATGGCTGGAGATCGTGTGTGGCAAAGTAAATAGCAATCTTCGATAATCGAATCCGATACACTATAGACACATTGCTTCCAAATAATAACTAAGTTCTGATAGCTATAGTAGCAATTAGATCTTTGTGGGCATCTTCACGTTTTACATTGATGTTACACAGGACTGGTTGTGTTGGTTATCTGTATAAGTTGCTGTGTAATTCTTTACAGGAATTATCATTCTGCATACCTTCTCCTTTAAGTGAATGACAGATTTTGCACTGGCTGTACTGTGAAAGACAAAATGGGTACTAGAAGTTAGTGAACTAATAGTTTGTTGAACTGAATTATTTATTTTTATTTTATTTATTTATTTATTTATACCTTTGTTTTAAGAATCGGACGGGCCCCTACAGCAGTGCTGTTTAGAACACATGAAACTTATCTCCATATTGAGTATCTGCTGAGAATATAGGAACTATTATACACTGTAAGCCAATCGAAGGTTTCAGGTTTACAACATTAGAACCTGCAGAATATGGAACAGTTAAACCCTAGCAGCCCGCATTGAGTGTCTACTTGATATTGGTTGACCATGTGGCTCAGGGGTTGCAGAAGAGCACAGCCGTCTCAAGTGTGATTTTTGTGTTTTTCCCTATCCTGCAGTGTGTTTGGCCTCTTCCCTCATAAGTCTATGTCGATGGAGTTGGCCGTGCATCTTTACCTCTCCAGAGACGAGTTTTGCTACAGGAGGAACCCCAAGCTGATTGAACCCTTGCGACCGTGCCTGCACACCGGCTCTGATCTGATGGTCAAACAGCACGCCCCACAGCAACACCAAGAGCCCCAACGCCTGGGGCTAAACGAGGAGAATGCTAAAGCCAAGAAGCAGGTGTCTTTCGCCGACCACATGGGCCAGGCGTTGGCTACGGTGAAGGTTTTCTCTGAGTTTGATGACCCCATTGACGTCCCACCCAACATCCGAGAGCTCTTCCACTCTGCGGCCAGCCTTCCCATCACCGAGGACGAGCTGGTGCTGGACTTCGACCAGCCTTCTTCAGACTACCCGCGGTTTCGCCAGCGTCTGGACGGGGGGCGCGTCTGCCTGGAGCACTGCACCCTGAAGGAGCAGACGCTGGCGGGCACGGTCAAGGTGAAGAACCTTTCTTTCGAGAAGTCCGTCAAAGTGCGCGTCACCTTCGACACCTGGAAGAGCTACACGGACGTGGAGTGCCGGTATATCAGGGACACGCACGCTGCCTCGGACCGCGACACCTTCTCCTTCGAGGTGCGCCTGCCCGCCCTGATACTCCCCCACGAGCGCGTCGAGTTTGCAGTCTCCTACGAGGCCAATGGGGAGACCTACTGGGACAGCAACCAGGGTGAGAACTACAGGATCGTCCATTCGAAGCTGAAGACCAGTGGGGGTGAGAGGACAGGCTTCGACCGCTGGGACGTTCACTTTGACCGCTTCGGCAGCCCGATGTGTTCCCATGGCATCTTTCCAGAGTGGCCGAGTTACGCGGGATATGAAACGATCGGCCCTTATTACTGAATGCTGTTTCCTGAGAAGGGGGAGTTCTCTTTACTCTAGCCTACGGTTGTTTCGGATTGTTTGAGAATGGCTGTGAACACGGCCAGTTGCCCCCGCGGGGGGACAGAGGGGGTGGAGGGTGGGGACTGGATTTTGAAGTGTTATGTGTTACGTTGATCAGACTTGATGTAGATGGCATTGTCGAAGGTTATTGCCCCCTGCACTGTCCAGTGACATTGGACCTCAAAGACAATTTGGCCGTAGCTAGCCAACCTGAGCTATAGAATCAAAGCAATCGGTTATAGTTTCTTGGGTGACCATGGTTTACTTTTAAACTGCGCCGTACCATAAGGTGTTGTGTTTTTGTTTGTTTGTTTTTTTAAATCGGCTTGTTATGTGGAGCACATGAATCCAGTATTTCTTTATTTCTGGTTAAAAAGGTCACGTCAAGATATTGTCCATTAAAAAGCAATGCTGCATAGGGTTTAATGTATTTCTCTCTGTGTGTAAGGAGAACCACTGTTGTTGACTCCCGAGAACAGACATTGGAGTGCCTCCCTCTATATTCCATGCATGGATAAAATTCAGTTTTAACAATAATTGATTAGTTTACACCAGCTGCCAGGAATTGTTTGTGATTTCCGTGTTACATTTAGAGAGCTAATTCAAGCTTAAATGAGTTGAGAGAGTGAACTATCTCGTCTTTTGAAAATGTCAAGCGATTGTGCGACGTTCTGCTGCCTTGTGCAATAAAATAGGGTAAGTCCAACAGTGATGCGTGTACGTGACAGGAAGCCATTTTTACAGACTGGTTTGCCTGGAGCTAATCTTGAGTTCAGCATAAATGAATGTGTCATCGAAACGGATAGAAACCTCTATCCGTTGAGTTCTTCAGTGGAAGGTATAACACGACTGATTTAATGCTTTTGTCTCCCACACATCTCCCACAGGAAACCCAGTTTTCTGACACCTCTCTGGGGGACACAGTCGAATGCACAGAATCTCACAGGTCTTATTACGCGCTGTGTTCTGTAGCTCTCAACCCCCTCCCACCCCCCCTCAGGTTTCTGCGGCTAAATCGTTCTTTGGGATGCAGAAAGCTACTCTGATGTTGACTCTTTTTTAGTATCTACTAATCCCCAGTGTTATATTTATCTTTTTGTCTGCGGGCAAAGGTTCCTCTCACCAGCCACACCTCCGTATTCCTTATCGTCTTCTCCGTTCATCGCACTGTGAGCATGCTTGCCTTTGGCGTATGGAAGTGGAGGTTCTGGAAAAGGGTTGCAGAAAGGTGTCACACAAATACCGTTTATCCCATTAGTATCTGGCAGACAAAATATAAATGGTCAGTTCACATCACCTTAATGGCGCCACACGTAATCAAACCACAGGTGTGTTCTTAAAAATGCTTCTGGGAAAAACGGGACCCTTAAAGGTATCGATCAGAGATGTCAATGTGAAGGTGAGGTAGACTCAGGGATTGAAGGAACGTTGTATTGTAGGGACGAGTAGCTACCCCAAACTGCTGTGATTTGTTGGGTTTCCGAACCAGATGTATTTTAGAGGCTGTGAAATTTTTTTCAAAGTTAACTAATGTAAATTTTAAAATGCGTTGTATAAAAGTGCCTTTTTAATTGTCAATTGTCTATGAGAATCCAAGGAATTTGCTGCATTTTGTAACCAGGAAATGAATCATTTCCTGTACAGCTTGGTGTCTTGTATGGGGTACATAGGATGATCTGCTAGTGTTACTTCACTTTATAATTATAATAATGTTATCATAAATGGCAGTTTGCTGAATTATTATTATTTACCACAACTGCAAAATCAATTATCTGTATATTCATTGAGTAGAGGGTTCACATGTTACACTTGGTGTACTAAACTGTTGCAGTAATTTAGGTTTCTAAATGCTGGAAATAGTTTGTGTGAATGCAAATGTGCTGTGCACTATAAGGAAGTCATAACTCTTAATTTACTGATAAAAGCATGGCAAATTAAGTGATGAAACGGTCGCCCCTCTGGCACTAGGCTTAGTGGTGGATCCGCGTGTTTTTTTCAGAGATTACTGGGGTTGTCAGAGAGCTGATCTGGACTTCCTATTGTACACATGGGATAATGGGAGGGGGTTGTGGTACTTCAGGGTATGGTACTTAAGAAATTGCCACTATTTAAATATGCCAACTGGTATTTGAAAATGCATTGTTCTGTATAGTTTGTTTCTAATAAACCTGTGAAAGTCTGATTCATTTTGTTCAGCTGTATGGGGGCGTTGAATGCAATGCACTGCTAGAAATGTTAAATGTGAATGCATACATTTTTTGGAACAGAACTTGGTCATTGTACCTTCAGCAAGGCCAGGTAATGAATCCCTTATTGAGTGGTAAAGCAGGTACTACCCTTCCAAAAGCTTATATCCACCATATAACTGGTGCCTGGCAACTATAATTTATCTAGCTAAATTTGATTGGATGGACTTCTTACATTGAAAATAGTCATCCTTGTCTTTTCACACTGTAAGCCCTGCATCATAAAGCTCAGACTGTGCTTTGAGCCGTTGCTGATTAAGCTGGGAGGTCAGGAGCCAACTTTTAAAAAACGTCTTTCTAGAAATAAAAAAAGTGGAGAGAGAGCGGCGGCGGCAGTATGAAATGTCACAAGATAACCTTTTCACTGAAAGGCGGCCCTAAAATGCAGTTCTGGGAGAGTTTTACCTCCTTGACAGTGTCAAGCTGGGGCAACTCCTCTTGAATTTCAGATACGTTATTTTAATAATGCCTCAACAAACAAAAAATTGTTGAATTGGTAAGCTTCAAAGAATCTTACTGGGTGGCCCAAAAGTAAGAGTTCTGTAGTGTTACTGTTAAGTGCCTCCATCCATTTTTACCTGCTGTACAGATTAACATGTTGGTCCGTTCACAGCGCAGCTGTTTTTCATTACGATTGTGATTTAATATATTCACTATAATGAAACAATTAAACTCGTTGCTACCAAAGGGCCAAATTGTAAAACTGTGACTTGACATCGTTGGGGAGTGGACAGTCTAGCGAGGGCTGGTTACGGGACTGAGAATCTGCCCGAACAGGGTAACGGAACAGAAAGTTCCTGATTCACATCTGACTCATTTGCTGATACTTACTTTACAAATAAAATTCCAAGTATATTCTTACGTGCCAAGTATGACATGTCATCTATAATTGTTAGTATGGGAATGGTATCAGACAGGATATCGAGTCACTTTTAATTAGTACAGATGGGTGGTTCTCCACAATAGTGTCCACATATCCTTTCTTAATTACTCAAAAGTACTCTGAATCAGTAAACACATTAATTCATCTCCATTATGTTAAGCTAAGTGTTATGTGAACAGGTTTATTTGCAAGCCATTCGTGAAGATATCCTGTCTTAGGGGTCAACAGAGAGGGAAGAAGTTGTCCAAGTTTCAACTATGAAATGAGAGTGTTGTTACAACACAAAGTCAATCAAGTCTACATGTTTGACACTTTGGAAAACTGTTAATCTCTAGATTGCCAGGATAATGTGACTTTTACTCAAGGGTGTGGATGTGTTTTTTTTTTTTTTTCTTTTTCAAATAAAACAACTGTAAACAACAAATACAAAATGTTACGAGCGAAATATCTCGTAACTGCTGCTCGGTTTAGTTCGATTTCCCTTTGCTATTCTCCGTTTTCAGATGAATGAAAACGTCATCACGCACATGATTACTCCATCCACAATATCACGGTGTGTAGATTAGTTTGAGAAGTTATTTTTTTGTCCAGTTAAAAAACTGTCTCTATTTTTGCATATTAACATTTTTACAAAAAACGAACAGTATTCAACCCCTTCCACTTGCCGAGCTGTTCTAACAAACGTAACCCAATCACTTGCCACTCGTGTGAGAGTCATTCCTCCACAGATATAGGTGGCGCAAATAATTTTCGTCTGCCTGAAATAGCTAGCCTGGAAGTACATTTTATGTCAGACAAAAGCGGAATTTCTGTATTTGAAGTTCTAAAGTAGCGCATGTTTACAACGCGTTTGTCTAACACAGTGACAGGGAACAAAATAAAACATGGAACAGACGTGATCGAAACAGCTTGTAACTTGCTTTGTGGTTTTGACCAAATTAATACACGCAAATTTTAGGCCTAACGAAAGCAGAGTAAACCGTGGGAAACGGACTAGCGGGAATTACACGCAAAGCGTGCACAGACAAGTACACGCCAGACCGACGGGCTAGGGGTTTTTTTTTTTCCTTAGAGTTTATTAAGTTGTTAGTTATGGAGGACCAAAAAGAGAATGTATGTCACAAGGAAAAAAATGTGGAGTTGCCTAATGACCTCGAGAAGGAGGACGGCTCCCACGTAAGTCTAAGGCTGAACTACGTTGATTTTTGCTATTTACGTGCATTTTTCACATGTTTCCGGTGCAGTCAATTTATTTAGTTTTATTCTTACGTTTTGTGCAGTGTAGTTAGTTGTCACGTTGCGGTTTATTATATTATATCTCTGTATAAGTCCCTGTCAGTGCTGCCTCGCTGATAAAAAATAGAAAAATTATTTCGCACGACTGTGTGTAGTGAGGATCTGTATCTAACATCTGTAAGTTTCTTTTTCGTGATTGACACCGCTGCGGGGTCTCCTCAGAATCACTAAAAGGAAATATTAAATATATTAATTACAACATTTAGCCGGATATGTTGTACGTGGTAAATTCCAGTACATATATTTCTGAGTTATTTGTCAAAGTAAATCCGAACTAATTAATACTATTTTAAAACGTTAACCGACAAGCTGTCAATATCTAACGCTTTGGTCTTTGAATTGACTACCTTGTGACAGATACATGTGAATTTCCAGTCTTTTCAAACATTGATAATTTGTACTTTTCAGTCGAAGGAAATTTAATATCTGCGATGAAGATGGACACAAAAAGTCCAGTTTTACAGATCCTTTATCCCCTAGGCCAAGGCTCACAGCAAGAAGTGTAGCCCTGTGGAAGACTCAAACGCCCCTGTTCCACCAATCAAGGGGGAGTTCAGTGATCCGGTGTATAAAGAGATCGCCCTTGCTAATGGTCACATCAACCGCATGATGAAAGATCAGCTTCAGGCGAAGCTGGCCGAGTTGAAGTTGGACACCAGGTAGGTGGAGATGGGCGAACTGAACGTTGGGCTGAAATGGGTTAACTGAATGTTGGGTGAACGTTAGGACGAGGTGGGTGAACGTTCAGTCTGTGGGCCTGCTATGCAATTTGATAGATGGGAATTAGCAATGTTTACAACTCAAATAAATACATTAAATGTTAAATGTTGTGCTTTTAAAATGAGTAGTGTCTATCTAATGTCTAATTTAGAGTAACCAATCATGTCTGGGTTTTGGTAACAGATCGATTGGGTGTTTTCTCGGGGGGTCAGGGGTGCTAAGGAAGTTCTGAAGAAGCGACTAAAGAGCTACTATAAAAGGCAGAAGCTGACCCAGTCCGCGGCGGAGGGCTGGCCCACCGACACCTACTACCACTACATCTGCGTGGTGGACTTCGAGGCCACCTGTGAAGAGAGCAACCCTGTTGACTTTCTGCACGAGATCATCGAGTTCCCCATGGTCCTGGTCAACACGCACACGCTGGAGATCGTGAGTGCGGGGAGGACGGGGTGCTTGTGTTTGTTCTTGCATTACAGGATTTCGTTTTTTTTTGTTTGTTTTTTTTTAGCTTGATCGTGACAAAGGAAGGCTTGTGCGCTGCTATTGCCAACCCTGTTACTAGCCTATCAGATGGCCTACGTTAATTCGCCTATAATTGATTGATTCGATAAATTGAGACGAGCCATGCTGCAGTGACTGACGATTGGTCTCTGGTGCAGGGCTAAGCCTGGCGATTGGACTCTGGCGCAGGGCTAAGTCTTACCGTTGGCTGTGATTGGCCCCAACTGTGTGAGAGGGTACGTTTAATTAAGGGAAGGGGTGAGTAACGACCGTGATTTCTTCCTCAGGAGGACACGTTTCAGGAGTACGTGAGGCCCGAGGTCAACACAAAGCTCTCGGACTTTTGCATCCAGTTGACTGGAATATCACAGGTTAGACGTGGTCCATTTCAGTCATTGTCTGAATATATATTCTCTGAACTGAATTACCGCATTTGTGTATATGTTTAGCAAAGCCTTAAACTACATCGCACATTGTTTTAACGAGAACGGGAATTATTGGGACAATGCTCCACACACAGCGAGCCTTTTATAGCACAAAGCGAAGAAGTTTTTCCTGCAGAACTGCATAACCGCGGCTGTAGTGAGTGTGTTGAAAACCGGAACGAATCAGTAAAAACTGACCAATTAAAAATGTTCTCGCCAGGATACGGTGGACAAAGCTGACACGTTCCCCGACGTCCTCCGGAGAGTTGTGTCCTGGCTCCAGGAGAAGGAGCTGGGGACCAAGTACAAATACGCTGTCCTGACAGATGGGTAGGCCCGGCGGGAGGGTGGACGCCCGTGTGGCCGGCACGTGCAGGACTGGGTCGTCCGTGTTCAGTGGTGTCCAGAAAAATGGAATCGCTACAAGGTTTGTTTTCTTCTTCTATCCCCTTCCTAGGGCCTGGGACATGAGTAAATTCCTGAACATTCAGTGTCGCGTAAGTGGCATCCGCTATCCTCAGTTTGCCAAAAAGTGGATCAACATCCGGAAGTCCTACGGGAACTTTTATAAGGTGAGCCTTTGCTTTGACGTCTTCCTCTACTGAGCGCTCAAACTGTGGATAGGCAGACCGTGAAAGCGATTACGCGATTATACGGGATAACAAGCAGGGTCGTATTTAGTCCGTTTTGGCCTCCGAGGAATTGGCTCCGAACCCCTGTTGGGTCTTATTTTGATGCGGTTTGAGACTTGAGCCGGTGGTCACGTCTCGAGCGTCGCCTCCTCCCTCCCCAGGTCCCCAGGACACAGACCAAGCTGAGCAGCATGCTGGAGAAGCTAGGTTTGGAGTATGAGGGTCGGCCTCACTGCGGCCTGGACGACTCCCGCAACATCGCGCGCATCGCGCTACGCATGCTGCAGGACGGCTGCCAGCTCCGCGTCAATGAGCGCATGCATGCCGGGCAGCTACTGAGCGTGCCCAGCTCCGCCCCCATGGAAGGGGCCCCGCCCCCCTTCAACCCCTACAGCAGGAAATAACTGTTCCCTCCTACGAACACGCTCTGCCACAATCTGGGACAGGCGCCATGGGCCTTGAAATGGGTGGGGCGGCTTTGGAGAGGGTCTTTCAAATTGGGATTTACCCCTCTCTCTTTGCACTTTGTCTCACAACGATGTTACGGTCAGCAACCCCCCCCTTACTGTTTTTACAGAATTCTCTGCAAATTGTGCACACGATTGTGAAAGTAAAATTATCTTATCATCTGGACTTGTGCCATACCAACTCTGTAGCTGGAGGTCAAGGTCTATATTTTCCATTTTAAAAGCCTCAGACATTATCTTTTAACCTTTGACAAGACAGCTTTGGGTTGTTTATGCATTAAATTAAAACATTTGCACAGATCGATGAACACGTGCTTAATAAGTGCTGTTGTTACAACCTGTTTTCTGTTGTCTTTCTTTTTTTTTAAATGATAATAAACATATTTACCGTTTATGAAAAGATGGCCTCTTTATTTTTTTTTAGTCAGCTTGTCAACTCACAATACACTGACATGCTATTACAAGATAATTTAAAGTAAGCTGAAATATTTAAATTGTTTTGAATTTGTGGGGGTTTTCTGTGCAGTTATGAGGATCAGTTTGGAACATGGCAGAAAATAACCCAGAAAATTCTCTGCTTTCTCTGAATAACAGGATTGCTGGAGTAGAGTTTAAGCAGTTAGCTTCTTATTTTTACAAAAGCCTCAGCTCAACAAGACTCCCAAATTTGGCAATGGCATGATGATTGTTCGTAATCGTAAGGGTGCCCTGAGTTTACCGTTTCAAACATTCCTAATTAAACGAGGAACACAAGTCGTTAATGACTTTATGGTAATTAAATGTTTGGTGGTGTATCAGAGGAGATCTTTTGTTTTGTTTTTTGGTAATAAGAAATGGGTCACGGACATGGTAGAAAGAACATTTAGTTTCTGTGACCTGAATGTGAGACAGTTCACACAGTTCAGGTTAAGGTGTTCTGTTATAGGCTTAAATAAAAGTGGGGGGGGGGGGCGGGGAGACTTTGGGGCTCTACCCTGTTAACCTTGATGTTGGCAGCCCGCAAAACCTGCTCTTTTCAGCTGTGATTGCGTAAGCGGTCCTGACTATGTTTTCCCACCTATTTTTTTTATTATCCGTTTATCTGTTGCGACTGACTTTTAGCACGTACTTATGAGTGAACATTTCCACTAGGTCTGAACATTTTTCCCTGTTGACGTTCATGAATTCCAAAACAAATGCAGACGATCTCCGAGAGCCGTTTCTGCGAAGAAGTGCAGGGAACCCACAAAGCCCATTTGGCTGCTCTGTCGGTGCTGATGTTTTTGTAATATTTAATACCAAGTCCCGCTTTTCTTCCTAATAAGAGGAGAGTGGCTTCTTCACTGGTACCTGCTCATCTCGCAGCTGGTCTTTGGTGACAGCACATTTGCTGTTTATGGATTACATTATTCTAGTATACAGTGTGAATGTACTAGTATGTTATACTGTACACACAATCTACTGATTCATCAGAAAGGATAAATCTGTGCTTCCTTCACCAATGTCTTTCGCACAAAGGTTGGCTCTCTTAATGAATCCATAAGTCTGCTGAACACTGAATGCTAATTGCACCACTCTGACTCTTTTTTGACTGTTTACCAAAGCTTTCAAGCTTTGTTAATTGTATATCTACCATCCCAATGAGATTAAGAAATAGATTTATTTAATTTTTGAGACATGCAGCATATCAGCAAACATAACCTTAGGCATAGCAGCAACGTGCTTTACGTGTTTGAAAGGTCCCACAATTGATAACCAAATCAAAAGCACACTATTTAGAAACTTTTAGAAATAATTACATACTTTTTAGATTTTGATCATTGAAATAATTGCTATCATGTTACTGTTGTTATGTAAGACGCATATTTACTGTTCAATACCTTTATTTTTGAGAAAAAGGTTATGCTACTCTTTTTTAACAAGAGCTGCCATTTTTATAAACGTTTTTGTGTCCCTCAAATAATTAAAATAAATATTCGTTCAGAAATATCACATTTCTTGAATATGAACATAATACATCTAGCCAAAGGTTATTTTGTACTCTATCCCGGTCTCCCGTTTTTTGATTCTTCCAAAATGAAAAACGTCGTAATTGCACCGAATTCTGTATTTAATATTTCTCGTGGTTTCGCAGTTTTTCAGAATAGTCATCCTTATACCGTCACTTCGGCCATATTCATATTATACCTGTTGTGAGTGGTAGATACAGGTACTATCCGCTGGGTGGAGACAAAACCTCTATTTTCTGAAACAAAGGACACCAGCTTCGAACTGAAGTAGGACTATTTTTTCCTAGTTCCTAAAACACTACACTTGCATAAAATTTCCTGACAATATTTTTAAAAATCGTGTTGTAATGATGTATCGTACATAAGCGAGACCGAGACAGCACCAGAAAGAAATTATTTCGTAGTTTGATAAAAAAAATAAAAATTGAGTTGAACTGTCTCCCATATGATTTAAACAAATAAAATACAAAAAGCAAACTATATTGATAATAACAAAGTGTTTTGAGAATGCATTTTAAACTTCGATTAGTTGTTATCTAGCAAGCTAGAGGCCACTTACAATAAACTAGATTTATTTCTCTTCAAACAACCCGGATATCAAGAGGCAAAAGGGGAATTCTTTTTCCAGTGGATAAAACAGACTGCCACCTATTTCGCACTATATTTTCCTAAATTCATCCCCGTATTGTTGTCTTACACTCCGCCATTCTTTCCCAGTGACGACTTTTCTTCATCTGTTCTTATTGTTACCTCCAGGAACGTCGGCTCACGATTCTGACGCAGTGTGCTCTAAGGCGTTGCTGCTGCGCTACTCGCTCAGAGCGGTTACGACTGCAGTCGGGGGAACATGGGTGGAGGCTCAGAACGAGCTCGGAAGATTCTGCAAACGCTTGTTATTTGAATCGTAATTTTTTTTTTTGTCCGCTTACTACCGGGAAGTGTGTGGATGTCGTGGTACCGGAGAACGCGCTGGCGATGGCTGGCGACTCGCCTGCCTTTCGGACCTGACCGCTCCTACGTTTAAAGTGGACTCATTCATTGCGGTAAGCTTCTGTTGTTTCGTATTCAATGGCGCAGGGAAAGCGGATGCATAAATCGGCGCTGATCCGTCCCCGCCGCCTTGATGCGATTGAAAAGCCAGACGTCTATTCGCCTCCCGAAGGCTGTGTTGTTGTTGCCGATATTGACTTTGTAACGAATATGGTGCAGAGCACGGGAATTGGCGAGGCATGGCTAAAGACAACCATGCTGAAAGGATGATTTGCCTCAGTGAAAACAAGGACGAGGGCTCTCCCTGCAACACGATGACTGAGAAGGAGAACAATCTCAAAACAGCCAGGCTGTGGAGGGACGCTGCCCTGCGCTCTAGGAAGCTGAGAAGCAACCTTCGTCAGCTCACCCTCAGCGCAAAAAACAGCCAGAAGATCACGCTTCCCGACGATGCGGGTGAGATCGAGGTGCTCAACCTGGGCAACAACTCCCTCCTGGAGCTACCCGAGGGACTGGGCACCGCCCTCTCCAACCTGCGGGTCCTGGTGCTCCGCAGGAACAAGTTCTCCGCCGTCCCGCGGGTTGTGTTCGAGCTGGGCCAGCTGGTGGAGCTGGACCTCAGCCACAACTGCCTGGTCTGCGTCTCCGAGGACGTCGGCCTGCTGAGGGGTCTGAAGAAGCTCTGCCTCAGCCACAACAAGATCCGGAGCCTGCCCCCGCAGGTCGGCGCCCTGCAGAGCCTGGAGGAGCTGGACGTCAGCTTCAACCAGCTGCATTTCTTCCCGGGGGCTTTCGTCCAGCTCCGGAAGCTCCGCGCGTTGGACGTGGACCACAACAAGCTGGAGCGCTTCCCCCCCGAAGTGCTGGAGCTGCGCAGCCTCGAGGAGCTGGACTGCTCTGGGAACCGATTTCAGGGCCTGCCTGGCGAGATCGCTGCGCTGCAGTCCATCAAGATCCTGTGGCTGAGCAGCACGCTGATCTCTGCGTTGCCCGAGGCCTTCTGCTGCCTGAAGAACCTGGAGAGCCTGATGCTGGACAGCAATCTCCTGACCGCTCTGCCGCCGTCATTCGGCAGACTGCAGAAGCTGAGAATGCTCAACCTCTCGTCGAATGCTTTTAAGGAATTCCCCCTGGCTGTTCTCGAGATCACAGACTTGGAAGAGCTGTACTTGAGCAGAAATAAACTGAAATTTGTTCCTGAAGAAATAGGCCAGCTAGTGAAGCTGGCTAATTTGTGGTTGGACAATAACAGGATAACATACCTGCCTGATTCTATTGTGGATCTGAGCAAACTGGAGGAACTGGTTTTACAAGGTAACCAAATCGCGATTCTTCCCGACAATTTTGGAAAACTTGCCAGAGTCAACATTTGGAAAGTTAAAGATAACCCACTTATCCAGCCTCCCTATGAGGTTTGCATGAAGGGCATTCCCTATATTGCAGCCTATCAGAAAGAACTTGCAAATTCTCAGCCAGCGATAAAGCCAAGGTTAAAACTGGTGCTGATGGGACTGAAGAATGCTGGTAAAACCAGGCTGAGACAGTGTGTCGTTAACAGACCGCAGGAGGACCGTGTTTCCCTGGGAACCGATGGGATTGACGTGACGAACTGGGTAGCGGACGCCGACCGGAGTCTCACGTTCATAGTGTACGATTTGTCCGGGAAGCAGAACTACGACCTCGTCAAGCCCTTTTTCCTCTCCCCCGGCGCTCTGTACATTCTGGTGGTGAACTTGAAAACGTACCTGCCCCGTAACTTTTATGCCAGCGTCGGGCATTTCCTCCACCTGCTCGGCGCCAAAGTGCCCCACGCCGTGGTGTGCATTGTGGGGACGCACACTGACCTGTGTGAGGAGGCGGAGGTGGAGGAGAAGTGCCTGGACATCCACAGGCAGATCTCGCTGCAAGAGAAGCGAGACACGGATTGCTTGCAGAGCTTTGTCCTGCAAGTGGACCAGGCCCTGGACCAGGGCTATGACGTCAGGACGTGCAGCCCTCACGTCCTCTTTTATGGCGTCTCGGACAAGAACCTCCGCCGCAAGAAGGCCCAGCTGCAGTACCTGCTGAACCACCGGCTGCAGATACTGTCGCCCGTTCTCTGCGTGAGCTGTGAGGGCGCGCAGCGGAATATCTGCCGGCTCAGGGAGAAGCTAGCCTCCGTGGCGGAGCACCGGGAGATCTTTCCTAACCTGCACCGCATCTTGCCAAAGTCCTGGCAGATGCTGGAGGAGCTGCACTCCAAGCCGCGGGGCCTGTGGCTCTCCTGGTGGGACTCTGCGCGGTTGGGCCTCCAGGCAGGCCTGACCGAGGACCGCCTGCAGAGCGCCTTGTCTTACCTGCACGAGAGCGGCAAGCTGCTCTACTTCGAGGACAGCCCCACGCTCAAGGAGTACATCTTCCACAACCTCCCGCGGTTCATCGCCATCCTCAACATCTTCTTCCAGCGGGACGCGCCGTCTCTGCTGGCCAAGCTGCTGGAGGAGGTGGAGGATGGGGACCGGGTGAGGGCCGCGCAGCTGCAGCACCACGTGGAGGGCTTCTTGCTGCACGGCATGCTGCCGTCCCACATCATCCGCCTGCTCCTCAGTCCCTTAGTCCAGACCCAGCAGGACCTGCAGCTCATTCTGGAGCTGCTGGAGAAGATGGGCGTTTGCTACTGCGTCAACAAGCCCCGGGGCAAGCCGCTCAACGGCGCCACCGTCTGGTACAAGTTCCCAGGCCACGTCGGCAATGAGGAGCCCCGTGGTCCTGCGACCTGGGCCAACGGCGGCACGGGCGTGGCCGGCCAGCTCTTCTCGGTGGAGCAGCTGCAGGTGGAGTACGGCTTCCCGTTCCTCTTCCCCCCGGGGCTGTTTGCGCGCTACAGCGTGCAGATCAACAGCCACGTGGTGCAGCGGTCGGACGGCAGGCATCAGATCTTCGCCTACCGGGGCAAAGTGCCCGTGGTGGTCACCTACAGGCCCTCCCGGAGTCGGCTGCAGGCCGAGACCCTGTCCATCGCCAGCCACGCCTCTTTGCCGAATATCTGGACGGCCTGGCAAGCAATAACCCCCCTGGTGGAAGAACTGAATGTCCTCCTGCTGGAGTGGCCTGGACTGTACTACTCGGTGCATGTCCTGTGTTCTAAGTGCCTGAAGAGAGGGTCCCCAAATCCGCATACCTTTCCAGGTTGGTGCTGTTAGGTTTCATACGCCGTGCAACCTCGACCCGTTCGCTGGCCTTCTTTGTGCTTTGCCGAATTTATTTATTTTATTTTTTTTTTGAGTGCGATGTTGCCGACGTGAAAATGTGTGATCTGGGTTTGAAAACAAATACGGCAGGCCTCACGGTTTCCATGGGAACCTTGAGCTCGGAGGCCATGTTTTTGTGGTGTATGATGCGTCGCTGAAGGAAAATTGACCTCAGCCTTGATTTGTGTTGTGTTTGTCAGAAGGGGCTGACTCCCTTGACCCAGACCCGTTCGGCTGCTCATGCCTGGCATTTGTGTATCGCTAAATATAGGGAGGCCCTCTAAATGCTGTGTGGAGTCTCGGTTTAAGTCTTAAAAGATCCTCACAGTAAGTGTAAACAATGATAGGCGCACAATTCTGTTGTTTTTGCCTTTGAGCCTTTGTCAAGGATGAAGATGCGTTTTATTAGGGCTTAAATGACCTCCACAAAATATCCCAAAGATCACTGATCAAAGGCACCTTATATTAATTAAACCTTGAAACATGGGACATTTTCGGCCTTTTCCTCTCCATTAATTGTCCTATCGCTTAATCAGAACAGAAGCTTTCCCCTGTGATTTCTGTGACCGATGAATGCTCTCCCCCTAAATCCTGAGAATTTATGTATTACACATGAATAATGCTAGTAAGCTCAGAGAGGCTGTCCCTGCAACTCTATCTAATTTTAGTGTTTTTAGTTCATTTTAAAATCTTTCAGCTGTCGGTGTAACAACGCAAGCTCTGAATAAGGTTGAGTGGAGGGGGATCTAACCCGAGATGTCCGAGACGGCGACGTGGGGGGTGGATGTCCCTGCGGACTGAAAGCCCCACCTAGAAACACAAATTGGCTCGGGCCGTCCTCCCCTCCCCTCCCACCGAGATCGACAACGAGCCATGACTTGGTGGCGGAGAACGTTGCCGTGGCAACAAAACATTTTTTTCAAATTCCGGAGCTGCAGCTAAAACGTGAGCGGTCTTTATGCCTGGCAGCTCAAAGCAACCCGTTCGCCACTGTTCGACAGTGATGCTGTGTTGCCACGAGGACCACGCCTCTCACAGTTGTGCAGACGCGTCGATACACAACCCATCCATGGTTAAATAGAAACTGTCGGCTGGAGCACCTGTTTACCTTTTTATGTCCCTTTTTCAGAGAAAAATGCGTGTTTTGAGGAAAAAAAATTTTGGTAAATCGGACTGATTTAGATGGCTGGGGTTGATGAGTATGTGAGTTGTGAGTATGAGTATGTACTGCAGTATTGCGGAGGTAATCACTTCAGGGTTTCCGTAACCCTGGGTGGCCATGTCTCAGTTATTACCGGAGTGCATTTCCCTGAAAGGATGATATCATACCTTACATATGACTGAGCTGTATGTGGTCGCAGCTGAATGGAGAATGAAAAAAATCAGTTCACTTCCTTTTGCATTCTGTCCAGCTGGAAGGAACCAGGCGTGTCTCTTGGTCAGATAATTATCTGCCCTCTCGGGTGCTGTAGGTGTAGGCATAGATGTGGTACGTGTCTGAAATGTTCAACATCTAGGGGCTGAAATGGGGCTTTTTTTTTTTTTTTTACTTAAACGGGAAGATAATTAGCATTAATCATGTATATAAACGTTTGCTCATTAAGCAAGTGTAAATTTTCAGTTGGGCAACCAACTGTGATCGTAATCCCCTACTTACCTGTCTCCCGTTTTAATTAAAATCCTTTTTAAGGAGTTTGTCCTCACAGTTCACCCCAGGCCCGGTCTGTTGCTGCTGTTGTGGGCCCACAAAGGGACAAATGTGTTTTTTGTGCTCAGTTTGGGGTTTTAAACGCAAGGCTACAGTGTAGTTCAGTGGATGTGGCGTTGAAGTCCTGTCATAAAAACGTCTCTGATGTTTATGGGGAAGGTCAGGCCATGGATATGCATGTAAACCAGGAAACGCCCCTCCCCCACCTTTAAGGAAAATGTGTAGCCATTCAGGGAAGTCTGCCTGACGACAGTATTGGTTTGTCTTGTGATTATCGAGCA
>JAOYSI010001253.1:0-17320 GCA_025775065.1 Hiodon alosoides
ACACACACACACACACACACATATGCATACACAAAGGTGAAGTTATCGTGTTCCAGCGATGCCCCATTTTGTAGAATTACAAATTATGTGCTGAAAGGGAGAATGATTAATATATACAGTTTTATGGGTGAAAGAAGCAAAAACTTCTGATTTAAAAAATAAAAAAATAATTATGTTGACTGTGTCAACGCAAAGGTGGAAGTACATTTGGCAGGAATCACGCTAGCAAATGTTCTCAAGTTCCCTCAGGTTGGTACAGAAATGCTTATGGGCAGCTCTTTGCAGGTTATCATTATAAGTCCAGTCAGGACGTTGCCTTTGCCTCTGAGGGACATTCACCGTGTTATTCTAAAGCCACTCCAGTCTAGCTTGTGCCACATCCATTTTCCAAGTTCCCAGTCTTCGCTGGTGAGAAGCATCCACATAACTTCACAGTAGGAATGGTGTTGTCGGTGTGCTCTGCTGGTGTTGCGTCAAAAGTAACACTTGGGTTTTAGTTTTGTCTTGTTGGGCCACAAAACCTCTTGCCACATGTTTGCTGTATGATTTTAATCATTTTGACATGCTCCTTGATAGCTTTGAAAGCTTAGGCCTTAATGAGTGGTGTACTGCTGTGCTAAAAATATATTCTTAATTTAGTTTGTCTAAGTCGTAAACTGTATATATCCCTGTGCAGTGGAAACCAACCTTTAAAGTTTAAGAACAAAGTACAATGGCTTCAGAATGGAATAAAAAAGGGTTTGGGGTAGTTTAAATTCAAAAAGGAAAGTAATTTACTGCTATTTAGGTTTGTCATTTTAGTGAGTGATCTTTCATTAGATTAGATTTGAATAAGTAGCTCATGATTGTAATGTAAATAGGGGTTCCCGTCAATCTGGGTGGCGGATGTTACTTTACTTATCAATGTTCTCCATCCTATCAAACAAAGAAAAAAAATAAAATGGTAGCCCGATAAGCTTGAACGTGCATTTTTGGAAGCAACGTTCCCTATTCATTCCTTCCTCATGTTCAGTCTTGTCACATTTTCTTCTTGCAACTAATTGTAGAAGTGAATACTAAATTATAGAATTAAACCCCACCAAGTTCCAAAATAGTATTTTTTTATATACTTGCCAGTCACTAGATTGTCATTTATCCCAAACTTCTGGAATAGGCTGTGGAACATTCTCTGTTGGCACAACTCGTATAGCAAACAGCTCCTATCTATCCTGGTTAACTTGTGGAAAAATGTTGTTCCATCTGTGGTTGTTTACTGTGCATAACCATAAATGTCTTCCTTCTGTAACTTCATTCAGAGTTCAGAATGAACTTCCTTATTTCAAGGCCCAAAACTAGTGAAAATATTGAGGATAAAGCGGTAAGTTCTCAAACACCTTGCCTCTATGGGATCCATGTATTTACTATGCCGGATTCTGCTTCAGAAAAAGAGCAAATTACGGTTTAGAAGTTACATATCAGGCTCCTTCTGTGGACACCGTTATTGACTAATCATCAATCCACAAACCTCAGACCGGAAACAGCTAAGGGGAGATGAGGAGTGGGCTCTGTTTCTGGAAGCTTATTTGTGTCATATAAGCAGCGTATTTACCAATCAGAGGGGTGATTTTCTGCAGGGTGAACTCAGAGATGCTCACAGCTCTGAATGATTAAAGTCAATTATCGATCGGAGCTGAGCCAATGTGTGCTTTGTGAGAAGCACATAGCGCCTGCTCTCAATGTAAATTACTTATCCTGGACTGTGTCAAGATTGAGCATGAGTAACATCATTACAAACCCATAATAGTTTGGCCAATGATTGACACACTCATGCCTCTTCCAAACCATCATTCAAACTGAATTCCAGCCAAGCTCATCGTCCCTGTAGTACCCTTCTCTTGGCCAGACCGTGATTTGGCTTCATTGGTTACTTGAATTCACTAAAGCGAAGACTTATCCAGAAGATTAATACATTTGCCCTTACTGAAACAATAAAGCACGATGAAAATAAGGACATGATAGGCATATGACATATCTTAGTAATGAAGACTGAGATACGTCAGTACGCCAATTATAAATACACTACTTGGCAATATAGTTGCTGTGACCCATTGATTGAATTGGCGGGTTAATCAAAATAATATTCATTTTTAAAAATCCCATAAAATGTAATGGAGTTGACCACGTTGACGTATATCAAACACCTTTCATTGACAATGAGAATCCCTCTGTGGCACGCAGCTGGCAGACACAACCATCCAAGATAGACAATGAATTGACAGTCCGCAGAGGGAGAGGGTCATGCCCTCTAATTGAACCTTGTTGTGCACCTACGGTGGCACCACTAATGGTAATCACACTCACGTGCCAACAATTCCAAGCTCTATAAAAGAGCCAGCAAAGCTAGCTCAAAAGAGAAGGAACTGGATGTATAAACACTCCTGTTTTTGTTGTTGTTGTTGTTGTCAGTGTTGTTGTTGTCGTTGATAACTGGTTGATAATAGTCTGAGTTAGTTTGCTCTGAAGTGGGAGGTTTGCGTTGTATTGATTTATTTTGTTATTTTTCTGAATCTTTACGTTTGTGGAAAGTATGTTAAATAAAAGGCAGAAACCTTCCCCCAATGCCTCATTCTCCGGCCGTTCTCGAACTGAGCACACCCTCGCGTGCTACATCCTCAGTATCAAAATGAGGATGGGTGAAGGCCTTTTTCACTGTGTAGCCATGGCCACTCTTTTTGCCATCTTAACATGAAGTATCTTTCGAGCATGTGGCATAAAACCCCTTTAATCAGTGTTAATCTGGCCTACTCAATTATGTCCTGGAAGACACTCCCAGGCACAGGACTGCCTCACTTCACAAGCGACTGTCTGATTAGGTCAATTTGGCTCCTCTCCCTCGGTGCCTCAGTGTGCCAGTGGTAGTGCTTAGGGAGGTTCATGGGAGACCTGCAAGAGTGTGTGCTTACCTTGGATCTGCCTCATTGGGGCAGCTCTGTCATTGTTCTCTATCAGCCAAAATTGCAGATAAATCTTATCTTCATAGGCCGTGACCAAGTCAAAACTTTGACGACCCACTAATCACAGTTAATAAAATCGTATTTAATAATATCTTCTTTTTATAATGCATTTTTACTTTTTGTCTACTCTTTGAATGAAAAACTCTCCCCCAATCTACACTGAACCTCCTGTATGGCATGCCTGGCCCACAGTGTGATAATTATATGAGCATACGCGTCAAAAGGGTTTGTGTGTGGGGTGTGTGTGTGTGTGTGTGTGTGTGTGTGTGTGTGTGTGTGTGTATATATATATATATATATATACACACATATATTGGGTATTCTGTAAACTTGCTATATTTAAATTCACGCTAATAAGGGCCAGATCACGCGTCGAAATAAATTTTAAAAAATCTTCTTTTTTCACCCAAATCTATGTTGCTATGTATGTAACATTTTTACGCAGATTGATTTTATATGCAATATTATCAGTTATCATAGCTAAAATAATAGATAAAATCCTGGCCACCCTTTTAATGTCCTTATGTGTGTATATACACACTCAGCACAAAGCCACGAAAAGCTCTATTAAACTGGCCACAGATTTATTATCTATTATTTATTTATTTATTTGTTCGCATGCTTTTGAGAAAGAATCCATCTGGCCAGTATATTTTCTTTTCCTAATCCAATCAAAAGCATGTGATGCGTGTGTGATTTAATTTCAATGGTCGTTGCTCGGCAATCTGGCATTACACTTCCATGGTTTCTGTTATGAAATCCGGATTTATCAGGATAACCTTTTCCCTGTCTAAAAGATTGGACATTGCGGATTTGCCTTATGAAATGCTTTGCTCATTATCATATATAAACACAACTGCATGCTCTGGTTGAGAGGCACTCAACTTTTCAACACCAAAATGAAAATAAGACTATTCATAATATGAATTTTATTAGTCCGTACATAAAACTGTTTCTTCGTATTTCAGGAAACATTTGATTTGAAATATTACCAACACGTTGGACCAGTGACTGTTCCTTATTAGGAGTCCAGTTGATTCATATAAACTATAATCCTTGACCATGATGATGTATTACAGTGCATTATTCATTACGTATTTGCTTAGGAAGCACTCTTATCCAAATACAAAGTTCATGACCGTACTTGAGGGCCCTTTTCAGTTAATCCAACTGATTTGAGTTGATTACTTAGTCAAGGAAAATTAACTAGCTAATAAAGCGCTGTCAAAAGGTTATAGCAGCAAATAGAACTTAAAAGTTTACAAAGCGAGGGAAAATTAAACTTTGAAAAAATCAATAAAGGCATTCAGATATACATTTAAGTCCATGTATCGTTTTTGCTTTGTTTTTGTAATGCTTTTGAAATGGATAATGTGCTGTAGAATTTAGGAATTTAGAATTCATTATTCATAAATCGTCAACTATCAAATCATCTAATAAAATATAAGGTAGGAAAGTACGCAACGATGGAACTTTGAGGACTTTATTTTATTCTATGTTTTTCAGGCATTATGGAATGCTAATGTGAAGTGGGACTTCACAGAGCCGATAACTCTTTTTACCATACTGTGGCTTTTGTTTCCTCTACCGTTGTTAGGATGATGGAACAACTGCCTGAACATTACTGTATTTTAAGCAACGCTTCAGTGTCTTAATGCCTCCACAACATTTTCTGTGAGAATGACCTTGCGTTCACAGCTAGTGCTGGATTATTACTCCGGAAGGTTCAGGTTTAGATGGATGGGTAAAAAAAAAACAAAAAAAACCTTTTCACAGGACATTCTCAAAAAAAGTAGGACCTCAACGAATTATTGTTGGACAAACTCTACCTTTAATGCTCATGGGGTATGGTGTACCTTCAATGCACATCATTGGAGTATATTCCTTATCATGCAATTGGACAGTAATTTGAGTGAGAATAAGTTGGGGGGCTCTATAGAAAACTGACATAAAAAATCAGGGGAGAAAAAAAACATTTAAACAAATTCAATTTAATTTAATTTAAAAAATGTAATATTTTGCTGTTGGCCTATTTTCAATAAAACATGACCTTGTTCACAAATGAATTATGTTGTATTAATTATGTTGTCTTCCAGTTAAAGGATGTGCCTTATCGGAAAGGTTTGACATCTGTCTGTGAAAAGATTTATATCTATTCCTGTTGTTTCCTAGTCAAACTAATTTAAATCACTTTCATAAATTATCATATGAGTTATGCTGCTAAAAGTATAAAGGCTATTAGAACTGCACTTCCGAAGACTGGTTTTAGGTTATAATATTTTCCGAGGTCTAAGTCTATGCTTAAAAGTACTGCCAGATTATGGGTTCTGATCTCTCTCCCCACGGACTCATGAGAAAAGCAAAATATTACACTTTATAGCTCCATGGCCATTAAAGCCTTTTAAGTAAAGCATCATAACTTACTGGCTTTTGCGAAACGGTGCAGCTTTAAGGTTTTGTTGTTGTTGTTGTGCAATAATTGTTCTACATGACTTAAGAACATAAAATGTGTTTATAATAAAATGCAAACTTTCCACTTTCTAATAAACAGTTGTTTTATAGCTCACCTGTGGCATGGTCCTAGCCATAAACTAGCTCCTTTTCTTTCTCCAAAATTTAAAGGCTCCTGGAATGAATGCTTAGTTTCCTCCATCTCTTTTTGGATTGGGCTTTCTGCATATGCAGTTTATTGTTTACTCGCAGACACAAACATCTGCATGCAATACAATGACAAAGTTATTTATTTACATATTGCCTCAGCTTGCAAAATAATTGATTTAACCGTAACAAACCATATGGACATATGTGTTGTGTTGAGAAGGGCCCGTTGTTGATTCAGTTGTATAATCAGATTTTTTTTTTCAGTCAATAAAATGACACTCTTTCAATGATGAAATGCCAATCAAATGGATTCACTTCATTCAAAGGATCGTTTTGCTGAAATCGATATCACAGGAAAACTGTGTTATGAGAAAAGAGATAATTCTTCCAAAGTAGGTGTAACGTTTGAAAGTCAGAAGGGTTTCTTTGTACCAAATCATGCATTGCTCCCTGTCCCGTCCGCCTGCTGTATTACATTTGGGGGAGGTGCAGTGATCAACACAGCCTATGCTTTTGTGGCGGGGGGGTTTTCTTTGTTCGGTATGATCGAAAAGTGTTCTTGGTTGTTTTAGCTGCCAGCGAGAGAAAAGGCAATGTGAGGTTTAATCCTAAATGCTCTTCAGGCTAGAACTGAGAGTGAGGGTGTATCGGTGCTAAAGTTGTATTTAATCTAACTGATAAGTATTGGATTGCAGTTTAATAAAACTGAGAAGACAGATTTGATTGAAGAGAGTTGCCTGAAGACTTAATCTGCCAATATCACTGTAGAGGACCCCATCAAAAGCTTATAGTTGTTAATGTGGGTTTGCTACATATTCTCAATGCACAAAACTCAATGGATTTAGAAAAAAAGAATTTTTAATCCTTTCTTTTGAGCATGAGAACGCACTGCCCCTTCCATCGGAATTATTTTTCTTTTGTTTACTGCCGAGCTCGTTCCCAATCATTCTGTCATTCTTTTGTTTCCGCTTTTAATATCTGAATAGACACAGCGGTGGTGCAGAGAAGTGTGATTGGTTTTTGCCTGCCTTTGAGGGCACTCCCGACAGGGTTTGAAAGCGCTCTGAGAATCGTCAAATGGCGACTAATTTTTACCCCACCGTACTGCACGAGCAGCGAGATTTGAACCAAAGCCATGCAGGGAACTCGTAACGCTATATGTGACACTATAAGACACTAAGCGCCCGTATAAATAATTTCTTGAGAATCAAAATGGAAATGTGCCGTAGGGTGGATGGTAGACGTGTGGGAACTCAGAGAAGCCTTGGCTCTGAATAGCAGAAGAAGAAAAAAGAGCTTGACCGAACGCCGGGAATAATTTAAACAGGCTATCGCAGCTAAGACTGGAGTGGGTGTTTATAAAATGTCTATTGGGAACATCCTGTGGGAGACTGACTGTTTTTTTTTTCCCTGTCAGAGAAAAAAAAAAGTAAAAAAATCTCTTATTAGCATCCCGTGGATATTGAATGACATAAATTACAAGGGCTGTGATCGTGAGGAAGGAATGGAACACAACTGAAACCGTCTAGATTATAAAAACAAGGAAGGGATAGCCTGTTTCTGTAGACAGGGGAATGACAGCTTCACATCTTTCGCACACACACACACACACACACACACACAAAAGCTTTCCATTGCTGCAGTTCAAAGGGCACTAATTAGTGAGGTTATCTGTTATCAATGCAATGCCAGGCTCTACGGTATTTGAAAATGAGAGGAATGTGGTTCTGTGTTCCCTCCTGATACATCACAGTCTAATCAGAATGTTCTGTGACCATGCCCATAGCCCGGGATTCTGGGGGCCTTTCTTTTTTTTTTGTCCACACAATGGCCTGAGCGATTGCAGAGCTCTCCTGAGAGAGGCTGCTGGGAAATGAGGGGAACCCCTGTCAGAGGCAGTTACATCAACTGTCATCAGGCTTCTGCTAGTAGGATCACTGTTGTATTTTTGTTTTTGGATTTTAAAACTGCAACTTCTCCGTTTGAGTAGCGAAAATAATATAACTATTTGTAGCAAACGGGGGAATGTCTGGTAGTAGTCCTCTTTAAAAGCAAAAACGCCCCGAAGGGGAGCTTGAAAAAAAGTCATGAGCTTTTTAGTCATGAAAAAAAAAAAACTTCCACTTCAAATTAAGATAAGGTTGCACTGAAAACACAGATAATTATTTGCGTCTCTTAATCTCATTCTCACAGTTTACTCAGATAACGATATGAAATAAAAACAGTCCCAGGCATTCAGCCAGCTTTGGTGTTTCCTTACTCAAATAAATAACTCCCCTTCCACTCAGGGCCCCCATTAAATGTGCACAAATATTGCTTAACAGTAACAAATGAACAACGCTGCATTTTTTAGAAGGCAATTTGAAGTTCTATGTTTAAGTGTAACTCAATGTGTATTGTAGGTATTTTGCTTGCCTGTAGCCTGGTTTAGGAGTGCTTTGGAAGTCATGCTCACATGTACAGCTACACGCATGGAACATTAGTTGCAAAGACCAAACCTCTTCATGGCATTTGGGACTATACTGGGTCGAAAGGCATACTTCAAAATTAGGGAGGAATGTTTACTTTCTATAGGAGAGGTTACTACAGAAGGCCTGCATCCATCAAAGATAATTTAAATCCCATTCATAAAAAATTCATAGAGGGAAGGGAGTTAATTAACTAAATTCATCTGTCATCGGGTCTTTAAACTGTTTGGATTTATAAACATACAAAAAAAGGAATTTCTGGCTTGAGTTACCGTCAGGCTGTGGTATACTCTCTCCCTGCCAATTTCTGGCTGAACTAATCGAGGTAACAAGATCCAGTGTTCATTTTGTTTGGATTGGTGTAACGGGGCATTAATATGAATGACTTAACTGGCAATCCGGCACGTTATTTATCAGTTGATGGTATTTTTCTTACTGAAAGCATCGGCATGGCGATAGAGATTCCCATTTACAGACCCTCACCCTTTTAAGAAGCTTTATACAGGCATGTCACAGAAATAGGCCTCAGCCATCAAATGTTTTCTATTCTAATTTTTTTCATGTTTAAAATGTATTCTTGAAACATGTCTTCCTATTCTTCCTTGTAGGTAGATGCCGATGATGTTCTCACGAAAGAGGAGCAGATCTACCTGTTGTTTAACGCCAAACGCAAGTGCGAGAGAACCATCAACTCCAAAATCAAAGTGTCCGGTGAGTGCTATAACCTGGTGGAGAGAGTAACCATGGCTGCCAGGAACCCCATGATGTTTTAACCAACAAAGGTGGCCACCAGCCAGATACACATAGTGCACGATCAGTCAACTCAGAGAGACAGGAAATGATTGTGTCTTTGGCATTCATTGAAATGTTGAGCAGAGTGAAAGTGGAGTGATTCTGACCAGAGCTGCAAATGAAGCAGAAGTCATCCTACCCCACATTTTCACTCTTAAACATTACTGAAACGTTAAGGGAGCCAAGCAGAAGTGCTGCTGCACTTGTGTGTTATCTTGGGAAAAACCTACCTGAAATATTCCAAAAGAATAGTTTAGCGTAGTACTTGTCAATACACTAGAGCATAGCCATCTAAAATGTTCGTATTAATGTTTATGATGACACTGATGTAGACTTTGCCTTAGAATTTTACGTGCCAGATGCATCTGCTTTTCAAACATCGTGTGAAATACTTTTTATGCAATCACTAGGAAATTAATAAATAAAAACTTTAATACTTAATAAAATATTGATTTGATGCAAATCCAAACAAAATAACTTTATGAACAAAGAAGAATGTACTGTACCACAGCATGTATTGGACAATTATCACCAACGAGTAAGTGAGTAAGCACAAATAGTTCTCCCTGTAGTGTTAAAACAAAATTGAGACGTTACTGAAATATTTACCTAGCATTTTGACCTGAGGCCAGACGGGTGCATTTGGACCTTTCAGCTCTTTGGGAGTTTTTAAAAGGATCTGCCGGTTGTAAAATGATTTGAAGGAAAAATGTATTTGACACTTCATTAAAGTATTGCTGGGTTGTGTGTTGTGGCAAGATCGATACTACTTTTGCGTGTAGACCACATGGAATCTAAGAGACATAATTAGAGTATTTCCCACCCCACTGTACAATATCATGTGACATGTATGGGAGACATTTTTGCATCAAGCAGCAGGATGCTATGAGAATACATTTAATTCAGACTAGAACGTAGCAACCGACAGCACATTGATATTATCGTGTGATTAGGAAACTGCGGCGTATCATTGTCTCGGAACAGCACGACAGAAATGCAAGCTGGCCAATGGAAATGCGGGACCGGAAATTACCGTTTTATAATGGTGATTAAAGGACAGATTAGGGCAACCTGATGCATGACAAATATTGTACATGGCTATCTGTGCTCTCTGGGTTGTGTTGGTAATGTACAAACTATCTTCCAATTCGGCCAAAGATCTGTCAAACGCCCATTGAGTCAATATTTTCACAGATGTCCGTCCCCAGTCAGCACAGAACATTTTCTTGCCGACTGTTACTTTGACACTGCGAGAACGTTGCGCGTTCGCCGCGCAGTGACCAAACAGAAGAAATAATCTTGTGTTGGCCTGCCAGTGGCAAATTACAAAGCCAATGGTTGTTGTTGCTTTCTTCCTGCGCCAGGGACTTTTTTATTTTACTGCGACCAAACTTGCCGTCAAGGAGCGCAGTTTGTAACTCAAGGGTGGGTCGAAGTTTAAATTCACACAGACCTCATTTGCACTCTTTTTATTTATTTATTTTTTTTTCCTGTATATTTGTTTCAAGGTAATTTGCCATTGATAGCTATTGAGCGACTTTCTTCACTTACCCCCAGGGCGCAGTCATGTTTATCAGTGAAATTCTGTCGGCTTTTATGGGCACTTTAGTCTAGCTCTGCGACTGTCCAGTGGAGTTGTTTTCCAGTGTGGTGGCTGGAGTTAATGCTATATATAGGGCCTTTTGTTTGTTTACACAGAGCCTTTTGAGTTAGAAATCAAACCATTGTGAATGGTTTTAACTCCTTGAGGGGGAAAAGCTATGTTCGCACACACAGTTCACGTCACAAGTTACAGCAGACAGTGGGAGCCCATGACTTTCTGATGTGCTGAGCTCCAAGACTGCAGGCCCTGACGCTTCACAGAGCCCTTTGAAATGCCTGGATGCTGCCGAGGCCTTCACCCGTCTGAGCACTGTCACTCCTAATGCCCCTTGGCACCATGGCCAGAGCACTGCATATGAGTCTGTACCACTGGGTACTTTCCCTGCAATTGCCCCCTATACATACATAACTTCTTTCACAATCAGGATCCTATACGCCCGTACGTGGCACGCATCTGCATAATCCCATTGGTGGAAACATGCGAGAGAGAAAAAAAAACTAAATCTGAATTTACGAGTATTGCCCGAAATACAACAATTCCCACCTCTGATCCGTCTCGCTGGCATGTTTGCGTTTCCCTTGGTTGAGTGTGTGATGGAACGGGACAGGGCAAACTCAAACGGATCCTTTCTGGCGGCCGGCGCAGGATTAAATATATAATTAAAAGGGAATCATCGCCCCCAAGAACAGGGAAGTCTAGAATCATTCATCAGATTTTCCCAGTTTTCTGCAACTTAGCTCCGAAGACTCCTCATCTTGCAAAGCACCGTTCACTGGTATTAGTCAGATTATTTGAATGGTTTGAAGAGAAAATTGATCAACCACAGTCTGTCAAGCAAACCACATGCTTGTCATACATATTGATTCAAAATTTATGTTTTGACTGCCAACGTGATATTTTTCTTTTGGTTAAAATGTATTACACAGTTTGCTTAACTGTGTCAGTATATCTTTGTTTGGTTGTTTTGTATTTAGATAGCTATGTTTATACTTGGCCTAAATTTAAAAGAGATTTGGATTTTTATAATTAGTCAATATGACAAATGGCAGTTTATTTTAAATTGCAAAAGTTAAACACATTTCAGTTAGGAATTTAGACTGCATTTTAATATCATGCATTATCAGTGATCTGAATTTTGCCACACATATTAGTGATTTGGAGCATGCCTAGTCTTTGATGAAGTTCCACATGAGCGACTTTCAGCTAAATTCTGTTGGCATTGATAGGGCAATCTGCCATCGGAACCACAATTGTCTGTGACATAGGACGGAGGGCTAACAGTAAAAGGGGTGGTGTCTAATAAGAACCATATTCCCCCAGGTTTCTTTATTGGGCCCTATGCTCTTACTCATATACATACTTTAGGGATAATAAAAAAAGAAGGCGCACTATTTGTGAATTTGCAGATGACACTAATTTAGGAGGAGATGCAAACAGTTGGGAAAGAGCTAAAGTATTATGTGAGCTGAATATGACCCGGGAATGGGTGGACATAAATCAGGATTATTTAATGGGTGTATAAAGTCATTGCCGATTTGATGTATTGTGTATGAAATAAATCAACCAGAAAGAGGGAAGTTAACATGGCAGCTTCGGCAGAGCCGGTGACTGCTTGCCAATCCTGTAAAAAGCTTTACCAACGCCTACTCTAAAGGTCAATGGCAATTATCACTGGTGTGCTATAGATTGCATCTTACTCATGCTGGCTTGGTTCCACAAAATGTGTGTAAGTTCAAAAAAGTATTTTCAAAGGAATTGGCTGCACCTCCTCACTTGAATTGAACCAGAGTTCACCTTTCATTTTAAATTAGCAATGAAAGATAATTTACAATGCATCTATACCGAAATTAGCATTGCTATGATGGATTATCCATGGATCTTTTGACCTTTTGACCCTGCACATCTCTTCTTTGAAGATAGTATTGATGTAGTGCAGAGTAAGAGATTACTTACCAAGCCTGATTTCGACCTGCACCACACCATGGTCATTTCTAAAGCATCCCCATAAAACCGAACGGGTGCACGGGTGATTGCTATTTTCACCAGTAGATCACCAGTAGATCACGAGGAGTTTAGTTAATTGTTGAAGTGTACTTCAGCTCATTATAGTTGGGATCAAATGTAAAATTTTACAATCCACGATCACTTATTATTAAAATTGTATTTAATACCGTTTTCTTTTCTTTCTTTTGTTTTTTTCCATTTCTTCTACTCATAAAAAGAAAAAAAAATATTGTATGCAGATATGTAAAGTACAACAAGCCATTGTTTGGATTTTGTCCCTCCTTTAGTCATAATATATCAATAATAATAATAATAATAATGATGACATATAAACCAGTTAGTCAGTTAAATTTCAAACAACCAATGCTGTTCTCTCTAACCCTGAACAGCATCAGTTGTTTTTAATGTAACTGACTGGTTCATATATCATTATTATTATAATTATTACTATTATTAGTATTATTACTAAACTCCTTGTGATCTACTGGTGATTGCTACTTGAAAATAGTAACCTATTTAGTGTAAATTTAATGAAAAAACTGCATTTGTTATTTTTTTATCAATACTACATGTATCTGATTTCTTCAAAATGTGTGAATTGGCTAATATGAAATTCAGCGATGTTGTAACTGCTCAATGTGGTCGCCAGGTAGCGAAAATGGCCGATTTTAGTAAAAGTCTAGCTGTATTAGCTGCACTTTCTGTGTTAGCTGTAAGAGTTTGTAAAGAGTGTAAAACTTTAGGCTGTGCTAGTCAATCTGTAATGAAGTTCCTGTCATTTCAATGAACTATTGAACATCCTCTTTTTTCACGTAGCGACACTTAATATGAATCTTTAATTTCTGTATGTTGAATTATTATTAGCAGTTCTATTTAGTCATCGTTTGTATTCGAAAAAATTATATTGCAAGATGATGGTGACGGAATTCTGAGGAGACCCTTTTTATCAACCCTTCAACTTTTTTTTGCAAGTATGCCATTTCATCTACTCATAAAAAGAAAAAACGGATTAGATACAGATATGTAAAGCAACGAAAAGGTGACGGAATTCTGAAAAGACTCTTTTCGTCAACCCTGTTCAACTTCAGTTCCGGTCATGTCAATGAACCATGGAACATTCTCTGTTTTCACATAGCGACGCTTTTTGTTAATATGAATTTTTAATGTATGCATGTTAAATTTGTATTGATAGCTTTTATTAGAAAAAACATATTGCAAGATGATGGTGACAGAATTCTGAAGAGACAGTAATATATGCATGGCATTTGCAAGGCATTTGAACTGCTCCGACAACCTTTTCGCTGTACAGTTGGTACATCATCTGGGGTGAAGGGGACTGCAGTTAATGTTTTGCCGTTGGGGAAATTTCTCATGTTTCGATATTTGGTAATGTAACAGCCTCCTAAACACCCCGATAGAAAGGCTGCACAGTTTGTCATT
Organism: Hiodon alosoides; assembly: GCA_025775065.1. Taxonomy (NCBI): domain Eukaryota; kingdom Metazoa; phylum Chordata; class Actinopteri; order Hiodontiformes; family Hiodontidae; genus Hiodon; species Hiodon alosoides. The sequence goes on from JAOYSI010001253.1 coordinate 13,902, forward strand.
ATCAAAACCGCAGAAAAATGTATGGAAAAAAAAATTACATATGAGCCTTTTTGTCTAAGCCTCTCAGGTATTTTTTCAACCCTTTTCAACTTTTTAAAATTTGCCTGGGGGTCAGGGGTCATTTTAAGTCCACAGTACCAACTTTGAGCGGTGAGTCTGAGGGGTCATGCGAGTACGTCAGAGTGCCGACCTCCATACCCAAATGACGTCGGTTGGGTGTTTCAGGTACAGCTTTTATCTGGTGGCTGTTTCCTGACCTCTTTTGGAAGGGTGCACATGTCTTTCTGATCACGGCAGAGCTGAGCAGAGCACACCACTTCATCTAAACGCAGCCGTGGTAGACTAGAGGCGTGGAGGCACCAAAAGGAAAAAAATAAGTAAATAAAAATCTGGTTATAAGAGCAGTGATTGTGACTGCTCAGCTGGCTGGGTACATTCCCATTGCTATTTAGAACTTGAACCGTTTTTTTTTTTTTTTTTTCAGAACCCAACATATGTTTTGGGGGAATAAAAGGATGTGGTCAGAACTTGCCTTCTTTGTAACGGTCCTCTCGGGCATTTTGTTTTTCCTTTATATAAGAAAGTACTCAAGGTTACAGTGCTTCACCAAATTCTCCCTTTAGCTCTCTGGCTTGTTTTTTCATGGTTAAGCATTGATGAGAAGAAAATATTAATTATGTTTTTGTTGTCAATGTTGATGATAAAATACTTAATGCTTATTAAGTTAACCAAATGCTGCCTCTTTTCTGCTTTAGTGGACCTGTACTGTCATTGGATTCTAGTGAAAGTGAAAGAATTCTATGACTCACAAACTGTGTTAACAGCATGCAAACCATGCATTCGCTAAACAGAGACGGCAGATTACTCACAGTGGCTGTGGTTTGATAACATCGACCTTAACTTAACATCGACTGTGCTTTTGTTTAGTGCTACAAGCCTGTCTGTCCCCAGCAACCAGAATACCGTGACAAAGGAAGCTCCTTTGTTCCAACAGCTGCAAAAGGCTTATCTGACAGCCTGTAATATATATATATATATATATATATATATATATATATATATATATAATGTAAGCGTGATGGCAAGGCTTATTGTCCATCTTGGTGGGTTTTAAGCCTAACCTTTAGATGAGACCAGTGAAGTGATAGTATCCAACATGAGGCTTAGGATACAGACATGGTCGTTGTCAGCTTAAGGTCGAGCCAAGCTGCAGCAGAACATTTAAAGAAGCTGTTCCGTGAAAAACCTCTAAGTGTACGTAAAGAGGTTGCTTGTCATTTCAAAGGTGATGAGAGCCAGCCTTTAAGCTTTTTTACAGCTTTTAAAAATGTATTAATTGCGCTTTATTGCGTTGTCCATCGCGAGAGGATTTATGTAACTGAGTCCCGCTGGTACTAAGCTGTCCAAGTATTCCACATTTTGAGCACTATACACTATGTATGCCCTTTTACAAAGAGAAATGACTGTGGTCTGGAAAAATCACTGTTTAACAAAATTTGATTTCCTGTGGTTTCCAAATATTTTGCAGACCCTGTAAGTAAAAACTGAGGTTAATAGAGATTTTTACATGAGTGAATGCTTGCATGGGCTATGTCATAGCACTAAAATCTAGGCCCAACCCCTCCCCTCTCCCTTGTCTCAAATTTGACAAGTAAAGTCTGCCTCCAGTGAGGAGGGTGCCCTTTAGAATCATATTTTTCTCCTTTGGATTCAATATTTCACCCTCAGGGTGTTTTTAAAGGATTCTGCAGTTATATTTGCTGCACTGCAAAGTTCTGGTTTTGATACTTGACAATGACTTGGTTTCAGAGCAATTTTAGTGTCCGTTTGGGTTCCGTTTTCTCAGCATTGGTGCTGAGGCCATCTTCACAAATAAATTCCCCATGAGGAAATCCCTGAACTTATCTGTGGGGACAAGTTTGACAAACTGCGACGGGATGCAGATTTGCAATGGCCTTGACCCTGTCCAGCAGGCTGTATCTTGCCCCTGTGGTTTGCGGGCCCACCCTTGGTGTTTGGTGCCATAGTAAACCAGCGGTTTACCAGACTATTATTAGGAGAGTCAAGCGATGACGAATCCCTTGAAATGTGCGCAGTGTGCGGTGTGAAATTAGAAAACCGATCTGGGCTTGCTTCAGCTATTCTAGTTATTTTGGTCACCCTTGGCTGGCCAGAGTCTTGCACGCTCTGCAGAGGCTCTACCAGGGAGCCCCATTTATTTGTTATTACTCCACGTTTTGTGCCTTGTGCAAACAAGGAGCCTCAATGGCTCCCTTGATGCCCGTGTTCCGTTTAAAGAGAGACACTGAGGTTTGCCTGGGAGAGGACAGTGGAGGGATGTGGGCAGCAGGCCCCAGACCTTGCAGTGTGTGAAAATAGCTCAGCACGGAGACCTGCAGTCTCAGCGTAAAATAACACCGGCAGTCATCCCAAAGAAGCTCTGCGCACATCAAAACCCCTGTGCGATACGCGTTGCAACATCTGCACAGCCGGATCAAACGAGCGAAGAATGAAGGAAAACATGAATGGAAACCCAAATGACATCATCAATAACCACCATCCCTTTTACATTCAAATCGTGGTCATGGAAAAATTGTATTTTTATTTAGCATTTAATTTGAGACTTGATGTGTAGGTGGTCTGAGGGTATGGCAACGTATGGGCGAAATGTGAGATACTTTTAATCCTGCGACTCTTAAAAAGCTGTGGTCACTGAGATTTCAAAAATGTCAACTGCTCTATAGTGGCATTGGAAGCTTGTAGCAAGCCATCAGCTTTGTAATTAAGTGTCAGAAGTGACAGGCATTCATCCCCAAGGCACCTAATAAGCATTTCATCATCAACCTCACCATCTATAATTCTTCTTTGAAACTTCGATTGCACAAATGGGAAAAAAATATATATCTGAATCGGAGAAAGTACAGTTTAGTTTCATGCCAGCCTACTTATTAGCGGTTAGAGTGGAGGCAGCTGTTTTCAATGATGGAAAATAGAAGCAAAGCCAAAAATACAGAGACCCTCAGTTGAAGCCAGAATATCTTGAGAAAAGGGGATTTTCTCTCCCACCATAAGGGTTTTCTACACAGTTTGCATTAGTTACTATCACCATTGAAGTTGTGTCAAAAGTGTAGAGGCCTCCCGAGTGTCTCTGTCACTAAAAGCCTGAACTCAATGATCTGAGCCCAATGATCTGGATTTGGCAAGTTCCAAGGACGTGTAATTTGCCGACTGTTGTCCGGGAGAGAGCAGCAGCACAGAATTGGCTGAGCGTTTTGTATGAAATGATCCTTAATGTGCATGGGCTGGGGTGAGTGGGTGGGAATCGGCAGGGCGTTTCGTAAGAAATGATCCTTAATGTGCATGGGCTGGGGTGGGTGGGTGGGAAACGGCAGTGAGTGTCGTAAGAAATGAGCCTTAAA
>JAOYSI010001256.1:0-17314 GCA_025775065.1 Hiodon alosoides
TGCAGGAAGAAACCTTGAGAGGAACCCGGCTTAGTGGGGGAGCCCATCCTCTGCTGGCCGGCACTGGGAGCTGAATTAAAGAATTTAAATGTCCACGTCCTGTTCCATCTCATCCGACTGTCAGTCTCCTTGTTTTGATACTTTAAACTAAAGTACTGGGACCCGTCAATCAGTAGGTAAAATACTGAGACACATTCGCGAATACGTCCGAACCCAGTTCGAACACAATAGACTCAATCGGCGATGTTGGACACGCTAAACCCGTCTGTCCTTTTGTGAGCTATTTATGAAACATTGTGGTCTCACCTTCAGTTCCTTTTTCTCTTGATATCCCATACTGAGGAGTCCCTGATGTCTCTGTACAGGCAGCCCTTACATACCACTTGCGTATGACTTATATACCACCGCGGGAGGGGTTAGTGGCTCCGGGACCCTGTCTCCGGCCGTGCATGGTTTAATCTGTTAGCAGGGAAAACATCAACGGAAAACTCAGGTAAGTTATCCCGGACGAGCCCCCAAATTGTTGTGGAAATTCTAAAGTCAAATCTCCTCTAATAGTAGTCAGACTAAGTCTTCCAAAGACAGTCCGACACAATGTTTCTTTCAGCATCAGAATTTAATGTCGGCCGACAAGAGTCTCCCCTCCTAGTGAGTGAGACCCCCGAAGAAGGGTTACAGCAGATATTTATACAGATACAAGTCCTGTTCCAACCGTAGTCACACAATGCTGTTCGATGCCCCCATTGGGTTTTCCTTCTCTTTTGTAACTAAGCACTTTTCTAACTTATATCCTGCTATTTGTATACAATCAGAGGAAACAAGGTAGTGGGTATAAGTTATAGTATAAGTTATATATAGTGGGTAAGTTCTCCATGCTGCTCACACACACACCCTGAATCGTGCTGACGCATATATCTTTAAACTATATGTCACATTCAACTATAGGATTACACACAGGATTATACATTATATACCATAATGTCCTTTAAACAGTTTCTGAATATATATACATAGATTAAATTGCAAATTTCCATTACACGGCCTACTGGCCTTCTACAGAATACTTGATGTGTCTCCATAGAATGCATTTGGGATTTAGGAAACCCGGATGTGTCAGGGATGCATGCAGGATTCAAAACCAGATCGTGGAGACAGAACTGTTAGTAGTAACAAATAGTTTTACTGAACAGATCAGAACTGGCAGCGATACAAAAGGGTAGGCAATCGGAAAATCCAGAAACAGAGCCGGGTCGAATACACAGGTTGAGGCTGGCAGGGCAGAGTTACAAATGGGCATGCAATCGGGAAAGTCAAAACTAAGCAGGGTATCATCAGGAGCTAAACAGGCGAGGAATAACTAATGTGGGAACGAACTAGCGAAAAGGCAAAGAACGAACTAGCAAAGCATACAGGACAGAGTCAGGTATTTATACAAACAGACTAAACAGTAATTCAGGACAGGTGTGATGCTGGAGTAGCAGGGGAAGGGGAAAACCTGGACCGGAACTGATCTGAAAAACAACCACAGGAAACGTGAACGGAAACAAGGATAACAGGGAAAGCCCTAGTGGAAGCAGCGGGTACTGAAAGGATGGAACTGATCCAGCTTCATCTGGTTCCCTACCTGAAGCTTCACCTGGGAGAAAGAGAATAGCCTAGTCATCAGAAATTGCTATCCAATACATTGTTCTCCTGCAGGCCGTTTTCTGTCGACAAGAACGTGCATCTCCTGCGGCTCCCTCAGCTGCCTCACACACAGTTGTATTTAATACGTTAACGTCTACTTCGTTAACTGAAGTACTAATGAATATTGCCGATTGAAAGTGTAAATTGTTACATCCGCTTAAGACCAACGCAACACCATTTGCATGGTGTAGCGAGACAAGTCCCTTTGGGCTCGTATTTGATCGCAATCTTTTACAGTTATGTGCGGTAGATGTGTCTCGATGTAATGTATTTGTAATAAAAAAGTGATCAGAAAGTACCGGGTTGTACGGAAAAACAGATACATTTTCAATATCAACACCAAGACTAATAACTAGATCTAATGTATGGCTGTGACAATGTGTGGGTTCTGCCACATTTTAGACCGAAACATATCCAATATAGAAACAAAGGATTTTTAAATGAATCCTCATCACTATCAATATGAATATTAAAGTCTCCAACAATCAACACTTTGTCTGCAGTAACTGCTAGGATTGATAAAAAGTCACCAAACGCATGCAAAAATTCTGTATACGGACCCGGCGGCCTATAGACATTAGCTAAAAAAAGCTTGGTTGATTGAGAGAACCATTATTACCATTATTTGACCAGTTCCTCTGTAAGACAAGTACTTCAAATGAGGAATAGCTGCCCAAACTTTTAGCTGCCAAACAAAGCTCACTACGAAAAATTGTGGAAACACCACCACCACCACGACCAGACTCACAAGGTGGAGTGGCCTGATTAAGGCCTATGTATAAGGCCTAGGTTTCAGATTTAAAATATCAACATAATTGTCCATTATTACTTCACTCTCAGGACAGGCCTTTGAGTTCAAACATCTAATATTTAGTAAACCAATTCTTAATTTGGTTTCAGATTGTTTATTGTTAAGAGATACAGGATTATTACAGTGAAAATAGATGAGATTTTTATAACAAACATTTCTGTCTATTAATGACTTTCTTTTAACATTGCGGGGAAAAGACACAGTCTCAGTGTTTCTAATCTCAGGCTCAGTCCTAATCACAGACTCGAAAAAGCAGTCAGGCATCGAATGCCATCGAATTCGGTGTAAGACCGAATGCCTGTTTCCTGGCTGGTGCCAATAGCTGTCAACTAGAGCTATTATTTAGGCTATTTGCTATGTTTTTGGATAATAGAAGAGAACCTCTCCCGCTCGGGTGGAGTCCGTCTCTCTTCACAATGCCAGGCTTTCCCCACATAGAATTCCAATTTTCTATAAAAGCTACATCGTTTGATGCACACCAATCAGTCAGCCAGCGATTTAGTGACGAGAGTCTACTGTACATCTCATTACCTCTAAAAGTGGGAGTGGGGCCAGAGTAAATTACAGTATGACTCAGACGTTTTGCTTCATTTAAAAAAATATGTGTGTGAGTGCATGTCTGTGGACATGGTGGGGGCTGGGTTAAATTTATCATAGAACAGAGAGACCCATGTAAAGCAATGGTGGGTACCACACATTACAGTCAGGTGAACTAACAGCAGCATTTGCCAGCATTGTAAGCCCTTCTCATCATTACACATTAATCAGCTTTTAATCAGGTCCGCCAATAAATTCGGACTATCAATTTAATGTGGCCCGTGTGCTGGTGTTTGAATTCACATCTGTGACAATACAACATTGACACGCAGGGGGCGCTGACGCACTCCACTCTCAAGCTTTTATTAGAGAATTAGGCTAAAATACAAATAAGGTAAATGCTATCTGCATTTCTAAAAGTAGCTAGCATAAACAATGGCCAAAAAAAGAAAAGTACACAATGAATATTGACCATTTCAAGAAAGATGGGAAACAGAATATTCATTTTGTGAATAAGATCCAGCTAAAAACGAAAGCCAAGGATTTGAGAAATACTATTTTGCCTTATTTATCAATGCTAGTAACAAAGACCTTATTTGTTATTTTGTTACAGATTAAAGTAGGCCGCTGCAATGCAAATGTGGTTTGTTTAATTGTGCAGATTTCATTTTATACAAAAACTTGATAAATGTTATTTTGCTTGATTAATCAGTTTTGGTGGTAAGAATTACCCACAAATATGGGTACAAACAACATAATATATGAACTGTGAACTGGAAACAGGAACTGGAACTGGAAACAGGCATTCGGTCTTACACCGAATTCGATGGCATTCGATGCCTGACTGCTTCTCCAATATTTTTTTTATTTAATACAGTTACTACTTATATTTCTTCAATAAAAAATAATAATTGTAATAAATGTCTGGCTCCTGATTTTATTCACAACCCCCAGCATGGCCCTCAGTAAGTTTGCATTTGACACCCCTGCACTAAGCCCTCCTCACTGTTACAGAAGTTTTCAGATGAAAATCTGATCACCTGCTGATACACTCAAATGGCACCATTCTCCCTTATATTATGTCAACACATAAGGATTAATAATCAGAACAATACAGATTTACATTCTTTCTCACAATTATATTTAAGAGCAGTGAAAGTATATTCTGGTTCTTTATTTATGTTGAACGTAGACAACTGAGAGGCAATGAGGTTAAAGCTGGCTTCTCATCCAACAAGCTTCTTATTCCCCTTCTTAACAATCGCTTGGAATAATTCACCATAATTGTAAAGTGTTGAATCATATCCGGCTTTGATAAAATGTAGGTACAAACTACATCCCTCTACAGTTATAATGGCAAGGACATCCTGTGACATCACTGGAATTACTTTGGTATTGACCAAGCAGATAACCTCAAGTTATCCATGAAAATCAACATGCATCTTTTTATCCAAATGATATATTGATGTTTTTCCCTCTCACAAAGCTACTCTTCTCCTTGTGGAGCCGGTGTACAGGAAGTTAGGACCGGATTTCCTAAGTGCACACAGCAGTGCCAGCCCTTTTTTGAGGAAACACTTTGTATTGTCCAGGAAATAAACTAGATGCACAAACATTGGCTGCTTTCATAGATCTATGACAATCTCAGATCCCCAGGATAAAGCACTGAGAATGTTAGAATCAGGTCGGGCACTGAGCGGATCACCACTCAACCACAGAGTGAGGTAACCACATTACCACAGAGTGAGGTCACACCATCACCACTGAGTGAGGTCACCATGTTACCACAGAGTGAGATTCTAACCAGCCATTTTAAATGCCAGTTCTGCCTTGTCTATCAGTTCTCAGCAATAAAAGATATATTTAAGCCAGAATGTGCTAAGAACTGAACAGAGTTCTATGTGGTACGTAACTTGTCATGCATTTTGTTTCCTGTCAGAAGCAGAATAATGTCACAGGTGCCACTAATCAAATCACATCACCTCACCCAGGGCTCTCAAAGTGATGATTTATCCTAGTCATCTGTCAGAAACGACTCACTAGCTGTACGGTATTCAACCTGGGAAGAGAGAATGGTCCCAGAAACCTGCTGAAATGACTCACTAGCTGTATGGTATTCAGCCTGGGAAGAGAGAATGGTCCCAGAAACCTGCTGAAATGACTCACTAGCTGTATGGTATTCAACCTGGGAAGAGAGAATGGTCCCGGAAACCTGCTGAAATGACTCACTAGCTGTATGGTATTCAGCCTGGGAAGAGAGAACGGTCACGGGAACCTGGGTCATCAACCACGCTTGTCCCTGTTGTTCCCCATGAAGTTTTCAGAATAAGAATAATTTTGAATAATTTCATGATTTTGAAAACTTGAATCCACTTCAGTGATTGTGCTTTGAATATTTTATCATGAAAAATAACTGGACCATAAAAATGTACTGTTTTCATACGCCTCAAATTCATAACAACACCCACAGTAATGACAATCATGAAATTTGTTCTTTACAGCATACTTCTTTTTTTAAAATAAGCAACTCTTCTATTTAATAGGAAAAACACTTGAGTAGTAAATCCCACAATTGTATGCTTTCCCCATTTATAGAAATTGATACTTGCTAGGTCCAACAGCAGTTCTTGATTTGTGAGCCATCTTAAATGTTGAATCAGCCCCCTTCTAGTCAAAACTCCAGTTCCTACGCCGATTTTAAACTAGTTTGGACACAGCGACCTCTCTCTGCTAACCTCCTCACTTCCTATTTATTGATTGGACCACATTACCCAGAAATCATCAGCTAGATCACAACTTGGAGGATGTGGATTGAGTTTGTTATACACCACAGCCATACCTGTAACCATTACAACATTAAATAATAAAACTAAAATCAGTACAAAACACATAAACAATTAATCTTTAGTGCAATCTATAGCACACAACTATTGCACAATGCATTCTTAATGCGATCTATTACACACAACCATTGCCCAATGCATGTTTAATGCGATCTGTTACATACAACCCCTGCCCGATGCATTTTAAGCCATGTATGGTGATGGGTACTTTTCCTGTAAAGCTCTTATTCATCATTCCTGCACGCCATTGTAGCTCTCAGTGTGATTCCTGATTGGATCTGATTATTTCTTCTACAATAACATGTTTTGTACTGTAAGAACTGCGAGATCTGGTCACTGCCATGGTATAACATAAAAGGAATTCGTGTTAGAACAAACAGAGGAAGCAAACATCTCAGAGGTCTGAACCCAAACCCAGCCCTTCCTATACAGCATCAGAGGATGGTGACTCATTTGGGGAAATCTGGAATGGCAGAAGGTCACAGGATCCACTGGTAACGGCATTTCCTTGCTACACCGTGGCGTACGCCAGATAAAAGAAAAAGAATGTATTGCTGCTAGTCATTGGTTAAAACACTTCATCTTTTAAATCTATTTTCTGACTTCTGTATTATTTATGTTTGTAATGACTGTTGTTGTATGTGATTAGATTTTTAATTTTGCCATATCTACAAAAATATGAGATTTATTTCCCATCAATAGTGATTATGATTCCCTTTAATCTTAATTATCAGTTAAATATTTATTTAGTAAGCCAGAGCCAGAAATTTACATAACTTTGAACAATAAAATCAAGGTTATGTAAATAAAATCATGTTTGTAAATAAATATTAATAAACTGGCAAGTCAAATTTTTAATGGTGTGTTAGGCTCTACTAATTAAACTGACCTAAAACAACGGCATTTAGCACTTGTTCTTTGATTTGTTTGTAATTAACAACATGATCTCTTTACTGAGTTTGAACATTTCAAAACCAAACGTCAACACACTATATAAGAACCAAAAGTAGAGGTGGGTGAAACAAAATCGGAATTTCAGTCTCCAAGCACCTTAATGATGAAAAAAAAAACAACAAAAAAAACATAAATGTTTATCAAAACATTTGAAACAAATGACGTGACCTTGAGTCTAGCTGATGGTTTTGATGTATTTTGATTGTGCAAAACTATAAGGAGACTTATGGAGATAAAAAAAACATTTTACTCTGTTTGCATGAATTGTTTATTCCTCTGTGTGAAATTACATGGGAAACAGCTGGGTGGCTCTGACAATTCTATCAGAAAGTCAACAGGAAGAACAGATAACAGTGTTGGGGGAACCGCTACAATCCATCCACGCACACCAAAAAAAGACCAAAAGGCCTTGAGTTGGATCACAGCGCATGGGAGCTCTTTGAAACAGGTGTCTGGTGCATGTTAAATCAGGCCTGCCTTGGATAGGCGGAGCCAGCCTACGTTTCCTGGAGGACTGTCGGAAAGCTCAGGAATTTACTTAATGTCTGCCACTTCCCACAAGAGCCCAGGGGTCCCTCTCGCCTCGGAGATTCTCAGCGATGCCTGTGGAGAAAAGAGTGTCAAACCTGGTGTTGTCTTTATCACGTGGGGGGAGGGAGGCAGACAGCTTGTCAGGCTAAGACCCTTCCTGACTGCGGGTGCTCCTTGAGGTAGTGCATTTTAACAGCACGCTTCACATTTGCTTCCAGGTTTCACAGAGAAAACTGCTGTCAGCCATTAAATCTTGTTATCTCCTATTTCCACCCAGCAGAAATGTTCAAAAACAGGCCACGCTCAGGAACCTTTCTTGACTTTAATTTCCAACAGAGCATGTATTAAAAATAAACAACATCCTTATAATTCGAATTATAACAAAAACAGTTACACAAAAATATTGAAAATAGCTGGGTACACTGAATTCTGGTGCTTTCTTTCACTAGCGTATATGTCCCTGCTTGCAAGCAGTTTTGGACATCCCAGCCAACCCCTAGTATGTCTCTGTCCTCAAAAGACACCCCCTGGAATCTGTCCCCACTGCAGTAGCAGGAGCTCCGGGCAAGAATCGGGAGATGCAAGAGTGGTAGTTTATTCATTTGCATCAAACAGGAATTCGCTCCAAATATTTAAAAATAATTATTGTGCGAAACATTTGGGCAATGCGTGCTTCTCAGGCGGTAACGGCTGCCAGGGAAATTATGTTAATATTTTCCTTATGTCGCATAAATTATTTTTTTGTATGCCATTAAGTCTGAACTTAGTGAACAGATGGTAACGAAAATATTTTCCAAAAGAAGACTCCGACGTTTGTGTCCACTCCCGCAGTGCCTGTGGTGACAATATCTGGAACCAAGTGGTGAGGTGTAAGTGCAGCTAAAAAAAACACGTAAAAAACTGACCATTCAAAACAAAACACCACATACCGGAAATTCTTGAACTATTTTAGGATTGAATCAACTAACAGCAGTATGACCGCTACATTCACGTTTTATAGCCACAAAATGCGAACGTTTATCAATTTTATCGCTGCCGAACTAATACATCTATTAACTAAGCCGATAAAGTCACGGATCAAGCGTTCATACGTAGTTAGTTCTTTCTGGAATTCAAATGACCTAATTTGGCTATACCAAATGTAGCTGAAGATTTTACTTTTACTCTCAATTGATTTTCCCACTAGAGGGAGCAATTTCTCCTATAGCGATGATTTACTCAAACGCGCGTAGATTAATGGGGGGAAATGCTAAATAACAACGTATCCAAACCAAAACGTCTACCGTTGAGTGTATGTAGTCAATATATACAGTGAATACATTTTCAATAAACCTTGGGAAATTGAATAACTTTAGAAAACGTATAAAACCAAACTGAATAATTAAATAATCAATGAGAAGCTGAGTTGATAGCCCAGCAGCTTTAGTACTTTATGTCAGGTTGGAGAGCTATCAGTGTGGTTAGCTCTTGGTTCTTGGTTCTTGCTGCCATGACTACACTGGAGATTATACCCCTCTTTGGACTGGCCACAGTTTAGGGGGGAGAAAGACTTAAGAAAAGCAAAATGTGGTTGGAAGCCTTCAGAACACTTATTGTTGTTGTACTCTATTGTATATTTTATAATAATAATAATCATTGTTAAATTGCTTTGGCAAAACTCAAGTTCATTTTGTCATGCCATGTCTTTTAATATTTTAATGTCTTTAAATCTTGAAATAAATAAATATAGCCATAAAAGTGATCAGGATTCTCCCTCCCTCCACAGCCAGACCAACAAGGGCAAGCCTACTAATAGAGAGATGACAGCAAGGAAAGCTCTTTGCAGCTGAATATTCTATATCTCTTTATCTCAGAAGTCAGCACAGTGCTCTATGGGTTAAATTGATGCTGGACATGAAACCAGTGGAATTAGGCAAACACTGGGGTGATGTGGACATCTAACCAGTGGAATCATGCCAACCCTTGTGTGTTGTGGACATGTAACCAGTAAAGTGATGCTAAGACTGGAGTGATGTGGACATATAATCAGTGGAATTATGCTAAGATTGGAGTAATGTGGACATTTAACCAATAAAGTGATGCTAAGACTGGTGTAATGAGGACATTTAATCAGTGGCATTATGCTAACAGTGGTGTGATGTGGACATGTAACCAGTGGCATTATGCTAACAGTGGTGTGATGTGGACATGTTACCAGTGGCATTATGCTAACAGTGGTGTGATGTGGACATGTTACCAGTTGCATTATGCTAACAGTGGTGTGATGTGGACATGTTACCAGTGGCATTATGCTAACAGTGGTGTGATGTGGACATGTAACCAGTGACATTATGCTAACAGTGTTGTGATGTGGACATGTTACTAGTGAAGTTATGCTTTGGCTGGTGTGATGTGGACATGTTACCAGTGAAGTTATGCTATGGCTGGTGTGATGTGGACATGTTACCAGTGAAGTGATGGTACACTGGTGTGATGTGGTCATATTTTTTTTGTTTTGGCTAAGATCCTGGCAGCAGCATTTTGCACAAACTGTAATGGTTTTGTTACAGTCTGTGGGCTGCCTGAAAGAAGGGCATTACAATAGTCTAGTCTACTTTATACAGAGAAATGCTGGATTATCAATAGTTCTAAGATGGAAAAATGCTTTTCTTGTTATGTTTTTAACATATAATACTGCAAATTTAAGTTTTACATATCATATGATCAAATATATTGTCATTAGCACAAGGCCCTGTAGACTGGCCGGCAGGGGCTGGACTCTCACATTGCATGGGGAAGGGGACGTGGTTGTTTGATAGATTTTCTATTACACCTTGGTGAATGGTGGTATTACCCATCACACACGGTCTTCACAAAGCTTCATAGCACTGTTTGCTGTTTCACGTTTTGGAGGCAAACATAGGTGACATGATGGGCTTTACATATCACCAACAACATTCTTTTGGGCAGGCTATTACAAGCCAATTGTTATATTAATATAAATAAATATAAATATAAATATAAATATTAGAGATATCAAAAGTTGAAAGAGCCCTTTATGTTTCAACCACATTGAAAAATACTCAATAACAATAGACAGATGTTAACACAAAATAATTCTATACAAGTTGTACTGCTTCTTCAGTTTCCATAGCTACTAAAGATCATGTTGGAAGTCATTCGTTTTAATGTTTTGACACCAAATATCTCCTTCACCCACTCACAATGTACAGTAAGTCAAACAAATCCATATACTTCAGTCATTTCCAGATTTAGTCTTGCTTCTGAAATTCAGAAAAGGAGCACTGATGAAACTAGATGTGAGAGAAGGCGACACTTTAAAATATAATTCATAAAATGCATTTTGTAGCTTGAGAAAATAAAAAATATATATACAAAATATGCAGCGATTATGTTTACAAAAAATCCCAAAGCAAAAACAAAATTGGAAAGCTTGGAGATTTAGTTTTCTTTAATTTTTCTTCGTCTGGTCAACAAAAGCAGCAGGGAGCTCCAGGAAATGGAGGTTGATCATTTTACTCTTTGAGATGGTTTCTTGTCTCAGGGGCTTCTGGGTACCTGCTTAGGCACTGGTTACCTCCATTCACCTGTTCTTTATGACTCGTCTCTTCAGAGGGCCCAGAAAAGAACAGGCCGGTCTGCTTTCTAGCAATGACTGTGCCAGGCATTGGCTTAGTACAGGCCGTCTTCGTAAATGTCCGTTCGGAGGCAGAAGAGGATGCCCCCACCCAGCATGAAGATGGTGGCCCCCCAGCCCAGCCCATAGCCCCAGTTGAACTCATGGTACGTCTGCAGAACTGTCCCGTCAATGAACTTGATTGGGTAGAGGACCAGCGCACAACTCTGTAGGACCACTGTGAAGGAACAACAAAAGCACTCACTCACTGGGGACTGATGAAGGTGCCTTAATACGGATGACCAGTTTTGCTACAATTTAAACAGTGAGCAAAGATTTAAGGAAACTTTGGATGAAAAGAAATGGTTTGATCGGGAAAGTGATCCGGTCAGGCAGAAAAAAAACCTTGCCTAGGATTTCACAGGTAGCCCAAAGGTGGCTAATTGAGCAATAGGACCAGTATCTGTCCTGTTTCAAGTACAAAATTATGCTTGTTTAGGTTATTCTGGAGAGATGGGTGCAGAATTCTCAGAGAGGGGTTCTGAAAATCAATCAATAAAAGCCCAGAAAATCAATAAAAGGATAGAAGTTTGGAAGTGTTTTTTGTAAACTCAATAGGAGGGCATTTTTTCCAGATTGTAGGTGATGTGGGTGATGTAAATGAACCAATTATGCGGATGTAGGGCAGCCTCAAGTCAGAAACATGGCAGGATTTCCTTTGCTGATTCTTTGGGAGGTGGTGTTAGATGGAGAGGGTGCAGTTCACTTCCTAGTACTTGCCCTGCCCTCCCTGAGAACACTCGGCTTCTGACTGAGCAGCCCGCCTGTCTACTGCTACTCTCCCGCCTACCTTCTGCAAGACTCCTGCCAGTCTCCTTTCAAGCAAGCTATTTTTAGACCCTGACTACTTTAATGCTGTAATTACATGTGCCAGGAAGTCTGTAGGTAGACCTGGAACGGAGAAAATATTTTTAAATTTTATAGGTTGGGAAGAAAAAAGAAAAAGTGATTTACTTAATTTTGTCTCGGCTGTTCAGTTTTCTATTATGTCTGCTCAATGTCAGGTTTTATATTAAAGAACCAATGAAGTATCAAATTACCAGAGCGACAGTTTCCTAAAGATACATTTTTGGGACATTGTTAGATACTAGGCATACAGCTTGCTTATGGGAAGGCCAAACTGCTAACTAAACTAAACTAGCTGTCTTTGTGTGGACCTGCGTGTTTTTCATTCACAAAATGCCTCCCAAGAGTCCAAAGGCCTCTTTAGCCCAATTTCACTAAACTCGGTAAAAAGCAGCAGCACAATGAGAATCTCAGGGCTGGGCGGAGCAAAGTTCACAGTGTTTTCGAGACACTGAATTCTCAAGGGCGAACATTCCACTCTTCATTAGTAACCGTATAGCTCCTGTGCCTCGGTTTTCTTGGCACGCCGCTCCCGGCCCTGGGATTCCAGATTGTCCGTCCCCCACCTCCCCACCCATTTTTCAGGGCTTCAGTGCAGCTCAGGGCTTGTGTTGCTTCAGCGTGTCTTCTTCTATTGCACTGTGAGTGAACCTTAACCTTGGAGGGAAAGCTCCAAGCTGGGGAACACTAGTTCCCTTGTCCTGGAAAATTCCCGTTACAGCATCTCAACAATATAACGCTGGATGACAGTGTCTGCGTTATTTATGTGCCAGGATTTGCAGCATTTTGCGAGAGGTTACATGCTGAAGATGGAGACTCCCCTCCCAGTGAGCCCTGAACTTTGCATCAGTACTGGTGTTTCTGTCAAGCATTAAAGTGGCTGCAATTCCCTGTTTTCACAGGGGGGAGTTTTCATGTTCAGCTGTCGGGAGGGCTCCGTTTCTTTGGTGGGGGTCCACGTGTCTGTGTATATTCAATGTTAGTGCTATACCACGCAGAAATGGCTTGTGGTGATGGGGGCAGAGCACTTGCCGGTTGTGGTGACAGTGTGGTGGTGGTGTTAGTAATGGTGTGGGGCGAGCACTTGCCGGTTGTCGCAAGGTTTTGGTGACAGTGTGGTGGTGGTGTTGGTAATGGTGAGGGGCGAGCACTTGCCTGCTGTCGTGAGGTTGTGATGACAGTGAGGTGGTGGTGTTGGTAATGGTGTAGGGCGAGCACTTGCCTGCTGTCGTGAGGTTGTGATTACAGTGGGGTGGTGGTGTTGGTAATGGTGTGGGGTGAGCACTTGCCTGCTGTCGTGAAGTTGTGAGGACAGTGGGGTGGTGGTGTTGGTAATGGTGTGGAGCGAGCACTTGCCTGCAGTGAAGAGGAACACAGCTACGGTGCGATAGTGCTTCCTCTGGGTCCCCTTGCAGAGCGAGATGAGAGCGATGAAAAAGGCCACCAGGGTGACAGCAGCACCAGCCAGGAGCAGCACTGTGGTGGCCACCTGCCAGTCTGAAAAACAGGACAGAAAATGCCAGGGTCATTCCTGAGCAGACAGGTGCAGTCAGACCTGAATAAACCCAGTCGGTTTGGTCTGTGTTATTACAAAGAACCCAGCAATGGAAAATCCAACCAATCTCTTCATGGAGTAACTGGCCATTCATCATTCAGGGGGAATCCATTTTCTTACTTTAATTTACTGGCAGCTGAGGGACCATATATGTCTGACCCTGTGTCACTGGCCCAGCCCATGCATCTGCCCTTTGGACATTTGAAGGAACGCAGGACTTTCAGTCAGTTTTAGACAGGCCTCCATGGCGGTTTTGCTGGTTAGTCCCTAGAGTGACATCCCCTCACTTAAACACAGAAGACATCCAGGAGTTCTGGACTGGCGCTCTCAGAAGGTGGAGCACAATGCGAACACAAGAGCTGAAACGCCCCCACAGATAGCGCCATCATGTGCCTGGTGTCTCAGCGCTTCGGTGACCTGAGGACAAGGGCCAGCATCAGCAGCTCTCGTGAAGGACAGCCTGGGAGCTGGGATGGAAGCAAGGAAGACCATCCCCTCCCCTGCCCCCACAGTGCACATACACCCGGGAAGCAACCTGCTGGTCCATTAAAGCAGGGAGATTATAAATAGGCTCATTAAATAAACATTGCTGATGTGTATGTGATGATCAGACTGCAACATTCATACTGCTCTAAGTGCCCCAGAAATCATTTTTACCTCTAGCTGCATATTGTGGTCAAGTGCATGTGTTTTCCAACCTTGGTATCAATTTAAAATAATTTAATTCAAAGCATTAGCTATGAGTATTAAATAATGAGAAAATCCACCAGTGGAGGAAGGGTTCTGCAGAGGCCGAGGATGGTAGCATAGCCCTTAATTGTTACAAACCCTTCTAATACAACTTCACCATCAACCCCCACCCCTGCCAAACACAGCATAAGCGCCTCTGACGCAACTCATCAACCTTCACAATGCAAAGTGCGTTCAATAGAGCGCCCAGATGGTTCTTCACATTACCCTTAATCGCCCACTGACACGGTCTAACGCTGAGAATAGGCATCAATCACCGCAACCAAAAGCAAGAGCATACACTAGGCAACAGATGGGGAACAGGGGAATTTGCGATTTCGTGCAGATAACAGCCCTCTAATTACTCTACCCAAAACAATAACAAAACGCAGTACCATCAATCCCTCAGACGACCTAATCCGTAGAAATGGGCTCTGTCAGACAAACCTATAGACATGTCTAGTCTAGATAATGTCTAGTGGTTCAGATTACTGTCCATTGTTGTCTCTACCAAAAACGTCCATTAACTTAAATTTTCATAAAAGATTCATGTCAAATGCCTTTACTGCCGTCAGCCGTCCACTACAATTATCCTTGCAGTTCGACATATAAAAGTTTGTAACTTAGTAACGACACATATGAATACACGTAAGAGAAAGTCATCAACATACAGCTATGTGTCATTTTAAAGGTGAGAAATGAATCTTGACAGCTTACCCGATCTGAGAGTCGAGAAGCATTGCCAGTCGGCCCCGACCTTCTTACACGACTCCCACAGCGACAAAGAGTATCTATCCGCGGTAACCCAAGCGGGGCTCAGCAGCGCTATAATGTCCAGCCCCAGGGCAAGAAACACGCAAAGTAGAGCAATCAGCTTGAACGGCCGGAACACGTATGTTTCATTTACAGACATCTTCTCAAAGTACGCGAACCCGGATTCGCATGAAACGAGTTCCGAAACTGCTGACTTAAAATTAACTTCTGACTTCCAGAATCCCTCGCCCCTGAAAGTTCAACCCCGATTATGCCGAGCGAAGCTGCCGGAACCCGCCCACGTTCTCTGCGATAGCTTTTAGGTGTCTGTGCGCCACCAACTGGTCACTGGTCACAAAGGCAACGTATACAGTTACAGAAGTATTTCTCTTGACTCATTACCACAAGCAATGCCAACCACATTCATATGAAAATAATTAAACCGAAGCACAGTACTTACTCAATCCAATATTAAACGTGACGAACACACAGGGCATTTACACTCTCCAATTTAATTGTATGTTATGGCACACACAATGTCCTTGTTAACACACTCACTCACCCAGTGGAGGTGAAGACATACAATACCATTACACTTTAGTATAATTATAGCAGAATGGCTTCTACCTCCTATTCTCAAGTATTTATTTGACCTCCAGGGAAAGGATGACACTCCTGTCGAATGGTTTATCATCTTACTTGGTAATTTTAGCTTCATTACCCTGACCCTAACTGTAATATGAATCTCTGTTTTGTGAGGCCCCTCAGGAGCTGCATGACTCCACTTCAAGGATGGAGCCAAGTGAATCACCGTTTAGAGGGACACACAGACAGCACGACACATAGAGAAGGGACACAAAGACAAAAAGGGACACATAGGCAGAAGGACAGACAGACGGAGGGACACAAAGACAGAGGATGCAAAGAAAGAAGGACACAAACACACAGAAGGACACAAAGAGAGGGGGGTACACAGACAGAGAACACACAGACAAAGAGAAAGACATAGAAGGATGCACAGACAAACTCATGTGCCCTACACATGCCCAAGGAACCCAAATAGAACTGGTAATCAGGTCAGACAAAAGAACTAATAGCATGCTGTAAAGCTTCCACTGAACAAAGGGTCGAGGTCAGATTCTGGAAATGTATTATTTATCAGATCACCAATGGACCAGTAAACAACACCTTTGTTATTACCCACAGCTCCAATCTGCCAGTATTAACTGCACTACAATAGCAGCAAGCAGTCATCACACCATGGCCATCAGCCATGAGTAAACAAAACCAAACCCAAAACACAATCCACCCTCCACACACACACGCAGAGCTGATTTTCCCATTAGTTGCTGTTCTCAGCTACTGGGCACATCGCCAATCAGAGCGCTGTGGACACCCTAGCGTCAGGTGGGGGGAATCGAACAGCGGATGCCTCAAAAGAGAAGAGAGAAGAGAGAAGAGAGTTGATACACACAGAGTTACGATCCTGGCCTGCACATCTGAGGCGGCACCGCGCAGTCCAGGGTCCAGACAACAGCTAGTGAAATGACTGCACCCATGGAGCTAGTTAGGCTGAACAAAGGCCCAGAGCTTTCCAGAGCCTGTCCCCTTTCTCTCCATGTGCTGGGGCCAGCTTGCCCCAACGGAGTGCAGGCCGCATTGTTGCCACCAGTCAGACCTCCGGCTTCCCAGAGGATGATGTCAGCTCCTCTGTTCAGCTTCAATAAAACTAGTGAGGCCCGGTTTAAATTGAGGTTGCACCAACAGAGTCAAGGTAAATAATGGTGGAGGACCACTCAAAGGGATGTTAACGTGACATTTCACTGCAGTAGCAAATATTCACAACAATATTGATGTAAAATAAATTTTAAATAAATGTTAAACATTCTCTGTCCACAACCAGTGTATTTCAATCAGATGTATTAAGGTATTATGGTATTGTATTGTATTGTATTGTATTGTAGATATTTAACTGTTTCCATTCTATGTCATACAATCACACCAGTATATGTATCACTTGATGACGTCTATTCTCTGCTCATCCCGCCCCGCAAAACGCCTGAAATGATCACCAAAACAGATGACCGACAGTACTTCATTTTTAACACATGGGTAGTTTATTTCTGGCGACCTCTATTGATGTAACTGGGGAACTTGTTGGGATTGAGATGAAAACGGATTCAGTGAAGTCAACACAAATCTAAGAGCAGGCGCGGGTCTTCCGCGGTTGCACAGGGGGAAGCACCCGCCCCCTTGTGATCCCTTGTGATCCCGTGTGCCCAGCCATTTTCATTGGCTGTTATTGATGTCAATCACTGGTACTTTTGGGTGGGGGGGGGGGGGGGGGGGGGGGGGGGGGGGGGGGGGGGGGGGGGGGGGGGGGGGGGGGGGGG
>JAOYSI010001257.1:4896-17314 GCA_025775065.1 Hiodon alosoides
GAGTCTCTCGAAATGGTGTGTTGAGCCTGCAGCCAGACACGATCATTTGGTCTGATACAGGGTTGGCAACCCTGGGTTTTTGAGCTACTTCTCACTAACAGCTGAACTTACACCTGGAAACACCCGGTAAAATCATTTAAAGTACAAGCAATTCATTTAAATATTTAAGAGGCGAGGTGGAACAGAACTCCTACGGCTCTATGGACCCTCTCGCGTTCCCTAGCCCTGGTCCAATAGCTCATTGGTTCCCACACCGGGGTACCTGCAGGCACTGCAGGGGAGGCCGCTTGAATCAATGCCTTACGGTTTGGTTGACCCCCTTACCCAATATTGTGACTCTGTAGTAGCCCTTACAAGCCACCGGGGTGAACTTGGGGTTTTGGGCGGGAGGCCCCTCCTCCGGCATCCACTTGCCGGGGTGGAAGTTGTTCTGGAGGAGCAAGTGCTCTCTGTCCTCAAAGCTGAACTTCCTCGGAATGCTTTCCTGCTGCAGCCGGCCAAAACGGAAATGTTCCGACAGGCCCCCTTGCAGCGCCGCCCACGTGCTGCTTACCCAGGATGCACCGGGGCGACCGCCGGCCACCCTTTCCTCCTGGGGACTCGTGTTCAGCAGGTCACCTGCAGGGCAGACAAACATCACCTCACCAGCTCAGGGCAGAGGCTTCTTTTTCGAATACAACATGAACAACCGAACACAGGCCTTCAGGCCAGTGTTCAACTTGACACTGGAATGCCGCGGATTCTTTCCCCTAACAGTTATACTGTAAAATAACCATTTTAGAACTTTTTTCATGGCACATGCCATTGAGATGATTTGTTTCAAAGCAGATGCTTTTATTATTATATTCAAATTGTTCCCATTTGTTTAGATCGATTTTTATCAAAGCAATTCATGTTGAGTGCCTCTACTAAGGAATACAACAGCAGTCCTGCAAATTAAACCTGCCACCCGTCGGTCACAGGCCTGAACCTGAAGGTGGGTTTAACGGCAGATGAAGTTAACCCCCCCCTTCATAAACTGGGACCAACATTATCGCATTTCACCTCACTCCGGTCAGCCTTTCATGACAATGGCTGCATCTTGTAACTCAACACCGAAGGCAATCTTAGCACATAGTTCATTGGCTGCGAAAGTGTTTCTCGTCCTGCACACACTAGGCACCATTTTCACAAATGGGTCACTAAATAGTTTATGCTTTGCCAATGAATGGTACCACATTTTCCATTGCATTTTACTCCGAGATAATAGGAAAGAGAGGGTAGGAGGGGCAGCTACGTTAGCATGCTTGACTGTAGGTCAGTTTCGATCTGAACAGGAAATAATTACTTTTATCGTATTCTTTACTTTCTTTTTATAGTGAAAATAACCTTGACCTATATAATAATAATAATAATAATAATAATAATAATAATAATAATAATAATAATAATAATAAGTGTTGCTATTATCTTTGGCTTAAAAAATTAAGGGCTGGACAGGACAGTAGCTAAATCATCAACGGATTTTATCTCGATATTTGGCTCCTGCCTTGGAGACCCGAGCGCCCGCGTTCTACCCACTGTGTTATCAATTGTACCGCCGCTGGAATCCAGCAGTGCAAATTCCACGGCGGTGTGTTGCAAAGGAGCAGGTCGGCAGGTCCTGGTACCGGTGGGATTTGGCTGTCCCACGGAGGCAGTCTCCGGGCTGCCTTCCTGTCGCGCAGTGTTTTCTACTTCCACAGTAGATGGTTCCTCGTCTGTGTGGGCAGCTTGGCTGGCTTCCCTGAAACCAGGAACAACCTTCAGTTTACTGCCTTGGGGCTTCCCTTGGTTTACGTCTGGTACTGCATGCAGAGGTTTCAACCCAACAGATGAAAAAACCCTAGCCAAAAGGGTGAAAAATCAACAGCTTTTAGCATAAAACTAGAAGTTTGTACACACATAGGAAATCGGTGGTTATTTTTAACGTGATATTAAGTGATGCCATGAGTAACAGTCTTGGTAAATTTCATCTAACGTTACACTAGAAAGCTAGCTTGCCGTTATATCTTGAGATATAAATCGGCGTAAAATTTTGGTCGGCCAACGATTACTATCGTTGTTTTAAAATGATCTACCACCGATTTTTTCTCGTGACATATTTTAACTGTATAGGCCAGAGTTCGGCAAGAGATCCTGCAGCCAATCGCATCGCATCGTCAGAGCGCTCCTGGTGTCAATGGAGGGGGGCGTGTCAATGCCATGCAATGTTTGGTGCGTAATCAACAGAAGTTTACTTTATGCCCAATATTATAACAAGTGTAAGAGGCCAGGCTGCTGAGTGATATCCAGGTACGAAAAAGAAACATGAGGTGCCCATCCTACAACTGCAATGCTCCAATATCAGTGAGCCCAAAGTCGCCCTCTCTGTACATCGACCGCAGTGAATCGGTGGAAGGCGTTACCTTCGTAGGTTCACCATAGCCCGAGTGAGGTACCTTCGCCTGACTTCCCTGAAAACACAAGGACGGTCACATGGAGGAGAGAAGACAGGAAGTGTAAAGCGTGGCACCGACCCCCGAGCGCTGTTGCGGTTGGCTGGAGGTTTAGCGCCACACGAAACAGAACAAAGGGAATGTCACAAGCACACCTCTGACAGCTTACCGCTTCCTGCGCTTGGGCGACGCCCCCTGGATTGTGTCCGAGGGCTCGGAGTCAACGTCTGTCTGGGTTGGGACCACTTCCCCACCGGGGGGCGCCGTTTGAGGAGGGGCCATCTGCACCACATTGGATTTTACGTTTTATTTTTTACTTAGTGTTCAATCAGGTAAACAAGAAAAACAAAGTTAAAATACATTCATAGACGTTACATTAGACACATACTAAACTGTAATGTCTTTTTTTTAAACCAGTTCAGAGATGAACATTCCAGCACACTAACAGGTCTTCCATCACGCTCACTTATCAACATCCTGAAATAAAGTCACAATTCTCAAAGGAAAAACCTTGGAATGTGTTTAAGACACAAATTAGCAAGTCACAAATGTTTTGCAGGACAAATGTTTCATAAACACATGATGCAGGTTACAGAACTGATGTAAAATGTACTGTTACGCTAGCTTTGTAACAGCGCAGCTGTGTAGGACGCCAGAGCTGACCGGTAAAACCCGTTCTGCGGACTCCGGGTCTTCCTCCGGCCACGGCACGTACTGAACGGCCACGATCTGGCCCTGGATCGCCAGGCGCTTGTGCTCCCGGTACTGCAGACTCTCCAGCTCCCTCTGCAGCTCGCTTGCTGCCACTACAGGAACCGAAGCTAAAACAAAACACTGTCTTCAAGTTTTACATTAAATGTGTATATATATTAATGACAACCAACATTAAAAGAACACTGATAAGACTTTATAGCCCCACAAAGACATCCTAAGGAGATTTTATTTCCTAGTAGCTTGAATCTTGAGCATGATGGCAACATGACAGATTCCGGCCATTCTCCTCAGCAGGTATCGGCTGCAGGTGGTGCGGGCCTCTCACCCGAGCCGCTAGCGAGGGTCTGGGTGAACAGCGGGGGTGAGGGTGGGAAGCAGTAATGGCCTCCGATGGCCGTCCTCCTCTGCACCATGCTTTCCTTCAGGGTCTTGGTCCACTGGATGAAGCTCCTCACTTTGGGATCCGACACGTACGGCTGGCCTTTGTGAAACCCTGCTTGGAGAGAGACTTGTCTTTTCTCCATCGCCACCGCGGCCGAGAGAAAATGGGCGGACCCCGAAACGCGACACCTGCGACTGATTAATCGGTAATGCACAAATTTTTTTATTTAATTTTTTTAATTGGAAAACGCGAAACCAATGACTTGCCTGTAATGAACACCTGAGTCTCACAAGAGCTGGTAAGGTGCAGAAAAGTACCGGCTTCTCTGCACACCCTCATTTGGGTACACACCAGGTAAGTCACTGCAGAGGGGTGGGGGGAGGGGACATTCCCACCACAGGGGTCAGCGCACATACAGCCGTTGTTCTCCAAAACCATCCCCCAAAATCTCAACGTTTGAAAAACGAAGACGTGTGTGAGCATTGAAGAAAAACAAAACGACAGCCAGCTAAAACCCTGGCACAAAGGTTGGTGACCAAAACTGGGCTGAGAGCAGGAGTTAACGATGGAGTGTGGACCCACCGTCTCAGACATGCAGTAGGGGTATGTGTGGGGGGGGGGGGGGCAGGGCGGGGAAGGTTTACTTGGACATATTCCATTGAAGATTTCTGGTTGCGACGAAGCAAATATTTCCAGAACGAAGGGCCTATCAGAAGTCCCGTCCACAGCATGAACCCAGCGGTACGTCCAGTGTTTTCCAGGGGCTGGAAAAGTAACAGGGAAACAAAAAGCAATAAGGAAGCAAGGCACTTTTTTGTTGTAGTGAGCACGTAGCTAAAAACAGAACTGTAAGCTTTGCAGTTAGATAAGGTGTGACCGCTAGACAAATACTAAATAACAAAGGTCAACTAAACCGAAAACAGGATTCAATATAAAACAGTGAGGAAAATGTTATATACGGTTTTCACAACGGAACACAAGCTTGGAGGTTAAAATGACAGGAAAAACTGACACTTGTTCTGCCAGAGTTTTCTGAAAGTCTCAGAGCATTTTTTTCTATTTTAACCTATACAGCTGACAAAGTTGGCTGGATGCTCACAAGCTCAACGTAAAGCAGTGAGTGGAAACAGCTGGGCAAACATAAATCTCCTGGGCCAATACGCATGAAAGTTAATTAGCTAATAGCATCTCGCTAAGACTCCTCTTTTGGCCCTATGTGAGGGCTTAAATTGTGTGAAATAATGCAGATTTTTCACTTTCAGTTTTAGGGACCATCACCCACTGCCTTAAGATTATATTTAATTTTAGACCACTGCCAAACCAGACTATTAAAAACTATTAAAAATCTTTCACTTATGTGTGATGTGGTCTGATTGGTATCTAACTGGCCTCAAGCGCTTTGGCTCATGTTACTCAATCAAACTGGGTGTGAGGATTATAACCATCAGTTCTAAAGGCTTGGCATTTACGTTTCCATGGTAAACAGTGGCACAAAGTGTTGCAAGAGAGGGCCACCCATATCACAAAGGCCAAGAAGTGGATAAGATAAGGGCTGTTTTCCTGTTACACGGCACCAGCGTGTAACAGGCTCTCTTTTCTGTGGGCGCTGTCGCTGAACAACCTAAACACCTGGTCCACTTACCCATACTGCCCTTGTTCTTTATCCTTTCACATCGACCCACGAAGGTCACCAGGCCAATGACGTCACAGACGTGGTTATTTGGCAAACTCTCTAACTCAGAACTGGGGGAAGAAATTGCATAAATAAGACTGGAGATTTTGTTTTATTTGTGTAAAGTTATATTTCAGCGAATGACGCAAATTCTATTTAATCATTATTCTAACTAAAATTAATTATGCTCAGAGCTGACATTTTAATTCAATTTTAAAAATTAAAAATCCTTTTATTAATCCTAACCAATTCACAATAATTTACAGTTTTCCGAGATCAATAAACTGTTCAAATCAGCCCCTACAACTTAATTCCTCATTAAATTCTTAGTTTGCATTTACTTTGGCTGATTAAAACACGTTTTAAAGATTTTATTACTCAAAATGTTCTTTTGCGTTGTTCCAAATAAATGCAGATATACGAGTTTCCCATTAAAAAACTACTCAAAAAGTGTTTTTTTTTCATTTAATTTTCTTATTGTCTCAAGGAGACAGACATCTACAAGTGGTATTGTAAAAGAAATTGCATACCTTTTATATTTTTCGTAAGAAAAAGAGACTGAGTTTCTACCGGAGCCAGTACCTTGTCATGAACTGATATATGACATCCGGTAGGCCCCACTGCGGCTGCACGCTCTTGGGTGGGACCACGTTAATGATCGCTGTGGGATCCCGAGGGTTCAGGCAAATTTCTGCAGGGAAATGAAACAACGGCTCTTAAAACCGCTCTTTCAGACCACAACGGCAAAACTTCAGACCACATGTGTGTAATGCGGGTTAATCGGCTGACGTTGCCCAGCGGTTTGGCCCAGGTAGCTTGCAACAATTTAAGCGTATCGTAGGGTAAGCAGGGGAATTCTGCACCTGCGGCTGTGAAGTTCTTCATGAGGGGGTCCCCCGGGCAGGGCCGAGAACGGTTCTGGTAGCTCCGTTTAAGAGTGTAGTTTTGGAGGTAGAGCACCGAACCCACATTCAGCCTCTGGTACCACTCGAGACACAGAGCGTTCCACAAGACCATGGACATCGACCCGCTCTGATCCGCCACCTCAAAGTAGGCCTGTGACACATAAAACAAACCCACTGCACTCGCTGGTCTCGAGACACGAATTACTGATGGCATCTGTGAAAGGAGTTATTGCTGGCAGAAGCATGTTTATCATTCCCTAGTCAAATCAGTTAAACTTGACACCACAAGGTTTTGCATATTTAAACATGCACGTGGTAACCCTTCTCACCTGAAATGGAAAGTCAATCTTTGTCTCCAGCTTTCCATAAAACCTCAGCCTGGATTTGTGCATGATGCGCACAAGAAGTGGCAGGTGGCGACTTTTGCCCCCAAAGGAAGACTCCAGATCACAGAGAAGCACTATCCTTGACACTGTTTAGAAATACAATTTGGTACGTAATTTTTCTCCCTTCTTTCCAATTTGGAAGTTATTTTCCTTTATTAATATTTAAGTGTCACGTTAAAATTGTGTACTTACCGTCCAGAACTAATTCCGTTGGTGGGCAGTCAGGGACCCATAAGACACTATGAGGATCTTCATTGTTCCACAGTGACAAGTAATGTTTTCGAGCCGTCTGAGTGGGCGCATCATTTTGCAGCATTACATTCCCGACACCCTCTTTTGACCAGAGCGGTAGCGAATCCACGTCTTTTACGGAGGGTAGAATAAGCGATTTTTCAGAACCGACTTCGACCTTCTCTATGAAAACAGAACCGTGCCCCAGCCTCCTTTCGTCGTATATGTATGAACACTGTGTTATTTGTACATCAGTACCGACACGAAGTATGTTTTTCTGCACCAAGTCGTTGAGATTAGAGGCAAGACGGCATTTAGCCCGCCAGATTCCGTCGGTGACTGTCACATCATACGTGTAACAGTCATCGTCTTTGCAGGTCCCCGTTTGTGATTCAGCCAAGTATCGTTGCAAAGAAACTACAGCGAGAATGACAGCCTCGTCAATTTTAAATAAGAGTGCCCTGGAAGCTACCAGTTGATTAAAAATTGAACATATACAGGAGTTCTGCGCAAAACCTGCCGAAGTCTGCGTCGAGGGGCCGTCTTTGAGTATAATTTCCTCCATAGGAAAGGGCATGTTTATCTCGTTAAACCTGGGGTTGAATGTCCTTCATTACAAAGTTATTTACACATAACTTAAAGATGAAGGTTATGCAAATATTAAAAAGCTATATCGAGCGCAATACGAATTAATGCGTTTTTATTTGCCGACTATGTCTAGATCACATCACCATATAATACTATTCGTTATTTAGAATAAAATGCATATTTAAAAATGTTATACTAATTACCATAACTAGTAATTATATAGCAAGTTGCTTGTGAGCAATTAAAAGACGGCGGTAAACAACTTGAAAAAAACTGAGCTACTTGCTCATTTAGAAACATATCCATATGTTATTATTATATTATTCATATGTGCAGTGTTATTAATTTACGTTTGTTATATTGTCGAGTAAACAACATGAGATCTCAACTGTTTACCGTACTTAAATAAAAATAATTATTCGGTTACTGTCCCATAACTCCAGTTCGTTTACCTTGTCGAGCAATGATGACGGCGAAAGATTTGAAACGTCGTTCTTAAAGGGAGGGTCACATTTTTTATTCGACGACGACTACATTAACTATTTGTAAACGCTGTGTTCACTAATTTTTATTTTCCCTATTGTGTTGCAATTTACTTCTACTAATTATTAGAGGTTATGCTATCATATAAGTTATGCTATCAAATTTAAACTTCATCTCCATATAAAGTCTCTTTGTTATTGGCCGTTAGCAGGAAGTATATGAAAAACACTTGTAAGACTGACCCCTGCAGGTCGAATCTGTTAGAAGATTAATTTTGAAATAGGTAACTAGTTAAATAATGGATTTCGTGGAAATCGCGTTTTAGGATACACGATACCTGAATTATTGATAATCTTAATTTCGAGTTATCTTAAACTGAATTAGTCCATAAAAAAATAATGTCATAACTGATGATTAAATATTAAAGAGGACATATGCCGTCTGCGGCGAAGTTAAAACATTTTCCTGCAATCTCATTATTATTGTATTAAATATCTGCAAATATGTAAAAAAAAACAAACTGTAATTGAAATATTTATTTGAAAGATACCACATTATCAATATTAAATAAAATGAAATATCACGGCCACACATTCCATATCCAAGCTGTTTCCAAATGTAAACGTGTGTTTTTTATTTAAATTTATTTTAAAACAATATTAACAATATGTTAAAGCTTATTCTGATGGTATTTGTACAGATAAAAACAAGCCGTACAATGTCACTGTCTTTGTGCAACACCAATTTATGTAGCTCAAAAATAAAAGGACTGCAACCCCCCATAAGACACTTCAATAATTATTCTGTTACAAAATACATCTGTTTGTTTTGCTTTTTAAATCATATAACATTTATAAATGTATTTCAATCTATCTGACATCATATAAAATAAAATTCTATTTATTCTAAATAATTTTTGTACACATTATATTACATTATCTACAAGTTTTATTCTGCTGCTCAATGGCAGAAATGGCTATCGTTTTGTACCAGGTTCATAAAAACCTATGTATTTGTTTTCCGCTATAATGCAATCCCCGCTACGTCGTCTGGACAAAAGGTGAGGGGAAATGCCCGTCAGCTGACCAGCATACAAGTCCCCTTAGAGGTGACGTGTTTTATCCATACTTTAACCACAATGACATTTGTTGAAAACTTCTTCATGAAGATTGTCCTTAACACCAAAACTAAAGTGCACATCATGCAGTCTGGGACAAAGCCTTCGTTTTTTTGTTTTTTGTTTCTTTAACAGAAAACCAAGATGTGGAAAATTTTGATCTAGGAAAGGAACCAGATATAAACAGACAAGAAAACATTGACATAAGAAATCATGTAGAACTAAAGACATGCACAGCACACACACCGTGGCCTTCGGCAAGATTTCTTTTTTTTTATAGTACAACATAAATTACTGCAGTTTCAATTTGGAAACGACTGGGTTGCCATCGGTTTCATTTATCACCACTGTTTTTGTTGGCAAATGACGTGTGTTTTGTTTTTCCACTAAAAATAATATTAAAATAGACAAAAATTGGTTTGTATGTTGACATACCAGACTAAATATATAATTTAACTTTTTTTTCACAGTTTACTGAACATTCAAAGCAAATGCAAGTCGAAGCCAAAATTATAACAGTGTTGTCCAGCTCAACACAGGACTCTAAAAGATACACAAAACTCTGAAGTCTCGAAAGTACCAGATCAACGTGAATCATAGTGGATTCAATTGAACGAAAGAGCTGTTTTGGTAATATGCGGATCATTTCCTGTTGCTGACCGTCTTGTCTTAAAGGGGACACACTGACGACACACAGTGTTCCGTGTCACTCAAGAGTGAATCTTGCATCCTTTTAAACCTCAGTTCCTCTTCAGTATTATATACATTTCAGTCTTTCATCTTATTAAGTATGACAGCCTATTAAATCTCTTGTATGCAACACCCACAGTTCAGATGGGCTCAGTAAAGTTCTTTCTGAAGTTTTTACTCGTAAAAAAAAAAAAAAAAACTTATGATAGGTTTTACAAAATATCTCTTTGTACAGATACTGCCAATATACAAGGTAAAGGAATGTGCCAGATATATTTTTGTACAAAAATATTTCAATCTGAATTACAGAGTGGTTTAAGTTATTAAATATTTCTCCTTTATACATGAAAACATTACCTAGCCTAATGACGTTTTTCTTTTAAATGACAAAGCACACATTAAAAGTGAAACAGTTTATAAGCCATTGACAATTTAGGTTAACCCCAACTGCGCACTCCTCTGGACATCGGTCTGCTGTGTGAACATGACAGGGACAGACAAACTCATGGGTTTGGCGTTGATCTCTCAGCCTTCAGCTGAGATGTTAATGATGCGTTTCTTTATTTATTTATGTTACACATAGTTATAATTTATACTTTGGCCATAATCAAATTTGTAGTTTTTTAAATAATTTTTATTTTCTTTAAATGATAAAGATGCATTTTGCTCAAATTGGTTTATGTAAAAAATAAATTAATAAACTAGTTAAATAAAATAAGAACTCAATTGGGACTTTCAGCTCTGAGGATATTTGTTCTAGAAAAGTGACTAAATAAATAAAAAAAAATCCGGATAATATATGACGAAAAATATGCACATTTATTTCATGTTATTTAGTCTTTAAACGCTGTTTTCAAAGTAGGACAAACAGAAGATTATGAAAGAAATCTAATACACTACTGTCCGTTCAAGTAGTTTAGGATGGATTTTTAAAATTTGTTATTAAATGCATGGCTTCAAAATGCTGTAATATAAATGTCTGACTTCTCTGTAGAGCCCATAGAAAGCCTCTGTCTATCGTGTAAAGAACGTGATGATTGCCTACGCCACGTTATCTTAGGCAGTGTTGTTTCATTTATCACTGCTTAAATCAATGTGCTATCTTGACCCTGGCTTACCTTTTCGTTTTTTTTAATTGGTACCATGTGTGCATGGTTCAAATATCTTTCCTGAAGAGTGGACACATTAGGCTATGTACCTTTCCCACCATGTGTCCTTCGACCCAGTGACATATGATACACCCTGCACAAATACAACAACTGGAGTGTAAAAAAATAAAAATAATAACAACTTGACAGTATCCGATAGTACAAACAGAAAACTAACTACAACACTTCTCTGAGAACTGTTTCCTTAAGTCACCTGAGAAAAAAAAAAACACTGCTGTATATAGTGAAGGTGTATGTAATCATTGTGGAAAAAAAGCTACAAAGTTGTACTTAGTTTTGTATATATACTTGAGAGCAATGAGTCTGCTAACTGTGCATAGAGAACGTTTGCCCAGTAAGATTTAGAGTTAAAGTATGCTTTTAATTTGTCACTGGCGGCTTATATAGACTGATACCCAGATTTGCTCCGCAGTGACAATGTTTAACATGATATCTTTTTTGTGTGTGTCCATCCAGGTAGCTTCTCGGTTTATATGGAGAAAACAAATGTAAGAACTTGCTCTCCCGAACGGACTAAATTACAC
This sequence comes from Hiodon alosoides, assembly GCA_025775065.1. NCBI lineage: Eukaryota > Metazoa > Chordata > Actinopteri > Hiodontiformes > Hiodontidae > Hiodon > Hiodon alosoides. The sequence continues at coordinate 16,214 of JAOYSI010001257.1, forward strand.
CTGTACTAAGATTTTCCAGCAAAAGGATATTTTGGCCTGACAACATATTTGTCAACTTAAACACGACTTTCCTTAGCACTTTTCAACAGTCTGCAATTTCAGTGCGTTTAACTCAGGAAACAGCCGTGATGCAGTGTTCTTTGACACCATAGCCAGGCTAATCATGGGGGGGAGGCGTTAAGGCTAACATGTGCAAACCCGGGAGGCCCAGAGCTGCTTCTGTTTTTCTGCTCCACTGGGAACCCTTAATCACTCATTTGGTTCTACTATACCGTTTAAATGTACGAGGCCCGCCACCTGGCATTCTGTCATTTAGGACCTAGAAAAGATCAAGAAATATGTACCGTGCAAGGGGGTCTGTTCTCCCTCAGTCCGTAAGGTTTATGAGGAACCCTCCTTAACACCCCGAAACGGAGAGGTGAGGCTATCGGGTATGACGGCTGCAACAGAAACGATCAGCGTCACGTTTTTGCTTTTTGTCCGGCGGGTTTCAGGACTACGTGGTTACATTTACAATACAATACCAGGCGGCCCACCGCGACTCGGGTCTCGAAGGGCCCGATTCTGGTGCCGATGGATATCTTCACGTAACTTCACGCTGTGGATTTCCCGTTTTTGTTTGTTTGTTTTACCTTCATGCCACGCTTGCACATAAATCCTCGTTGGATTAGGTTCTGTACTCCGAGTGCCACAGCTCCTGTCTGTTATCCACGCTTTACGTGAAATACAAGAAAACGAAGAAAAGCTGTCAGTCACTATAAAGGCAGCACCTTATACAAAATAAGGCCACCGCAGACAGATTTAGAATATTCTCTGGGTATAGCAGGACGGACAGGATAGGCCCACAGCCCCAGGGACGGCACCTGGTTTCACAGGGCTTCCTTTCTGCATTCTGTCAGAATAAAAACTGTCAGTCGTGCGGGGCAATTCCCCAGCTCCGTGCCTGGTCTCCTTCCGCTATCGCGTGAGCAAGTTTCGGAAGTCGGAAAAAGAGCCGGTCTGACTTTGGGAATGCCGGTGTTGTTGCTGTTGCTGTTGCTGTTGTTGTTGCTGTTGCTGTTGCTGTTGCTGTTGCTGTTGCTGTTGCTGTTGCTGTTGCTG
>JAOYSI010001258.1:0-17313 GCA_025775065.1 Hiodon alosoides
ATATATATATATATATATATATATATATTATTTTTTTTAAATATATTTCTAAATAAATTCTTACGGCAAGCTTCCAAGTAAATAGAGGAAAACAATTATGATCTGAAATTCTTTAGTTGACTCAATGCACTGAATAATATTACATTCATCTTAAAATAGCGATGCAACAAATCAGGAAAAACTGAGCACAACATATTATCAGTGAGATGAATAACGTCAAATTAGCCCAATGAGTGAAGGGCAACAAGGAAGGGCCCCTGTCGGATGAACTCTAAGCTTTTGTATTGCAGGAGTACAAACATAATCAGCCTTTGTTAATCCAAGCAATGTCAGTGAATGTCCGTGGGGTATAATGGGTCGTTTTTAATGCCAAAAAGATTAAAATAGAGCCTGAGTTTTGTACTAATTTGCATTCAGCAATATGCAGTCACATGATTCATGTCTGGAAATTTGTATTTAACTCTGTAAATTGCTCTTTCTAAGGGTTTAAGCGGCAATTTTACCACCTATTACATTATTATAGCCATAAATATATATATATAATACATTATTATTTTTACTGTAGTGTAAAACTTGCATTTTGATTGTGTCATTTACAGTTTCTTGACTTTAAATAAAAACATGTTGTTTTAGTTTTTTAACATTAAGAATGCACCACCATATAACCATGTCCAATGACTTTGTTATTAGTTACGTCATCTCTGGATCCCCAAAAGGAATCAGTCATGTTGCTAAAGCTGATGCCATCCACTGCATCCCCTCCCTGACCTTTACCCAAGACAGCCGACGTGCGGACCTGTCAATCCTAATGCCACACTACAGAAAAAGCGGGCCGAGATATCTTTTTCACTTCGGCCAGGTCATGACCTCTGGACACAGAGAGCCTAACTGACCAGCAGTCGACTGACAGCTGGCGAAGCCGTTTACGCGTCAAATCAAATGGTTTTCCCCGATGGAAGTCTTCTTAAAGATGGCCACAAACAAAGGTAGGCCCCTGACACTTACAATTTCAAACTCCACCAGGACCACTTAATTGAGCAGATAAGCATCTATCCACACGGCACAGTTGTATCGGTGCCAGGGAGGGATATCGCCAATTAACTGGAAGATACAGCGGAAGGTCAACTTGCAATTAGTGCAAACAAAAGATAATGGCCGTGTGGTGTTTATGGGTAACTATTTACAGTAAAATATATAATATACTCAGAAGACAGAGAGATGCTTCAAGTGTGACCGAAATTGAAACTGGGAGAAAACATAGTTCAGAGAGCCTTTGGTTGCATAGTCACAAAAAATCCTGCACACAAAATTCATTCAAGTTTTTCTTCTGTGATTTTAAAATGGTACTCACAATGTGCTGCAGGAACACAATGTGTGGCAGGAAAGCATAAAGATTCACTGCAATGAACAACTGAGAGCGTCGAATAACATAGAACATACCTTGCTGACCATAGGCATAATTACATTCCCTTGTAAAACAATGAGTACACTGCAAATACTGGTGCAGCCGCACAGCAGTATCATACACCTGTTCATAAGAGCCGACTCTGGCCTTCAATGCTCTTTTTAAATCCCGTTCTTCCCCTAGACAAGTTTACACTTAGTAGCACATATTTGCTATAGATGTCCATCAAATGTCCTGTAAATAAATTTCTTCCAAATCTTCCTGTTTTTTTAGTTGGTTCAGTGATGACTTCCTTCCCATCTAACGTTAGATGCGATGTAGCATTCTTGTTTTTTTAAAATTTTTCCAATTACTGTTATATTGCCCTCATTGTTTTAGACTACATTTTCAGACTGTGTCAGACGATTAATAATAGGAAGAGGACATGAATAAAACCGATCTATTAAAGCAATCAGTTAGGATGCATCATGTAAAATAGGTAATTATGTTTTATAATATTATTTGGATACTGTCCCTAATAAGTGTTTTTTTTTTTTTTTTGGACTGCTTTGAAAGGTTTTCCAACAGTCTCACATATTAACGACGATGTGATACCATCTTATCATAGAGGGCCATGGTATTTGAAGCACTGGTTTGGGCACTATTGAGAATTAAAGCAATATGTGTATTTTCCAATGGAGAGCTCCCCTCTAATTTGATGCAGTAAGGAAGGCCAAGGAGCAATCTCCTTGTCCCCTCTCTACGGACACTTCCGCACAGTCCACGCAATATGAATTGCAAATGGTTGTCTTTGACAGGTGCGCTGTGGTGCCAGGCACGCACGGTGGGCCATGGGGTTAGGAAGCTGCTTAACAGCAAGCAGGGGTGAGACATCGCTCTATTTGGAAAGCGGTGGGACACCGATTTTACATTTAACTTAAAAGGAAGTTCCATAGCAGAATTTAAGTGAAGCGATGGAAAGCACTGCAGCCTTGCATTTTAAAAGTCACTGTTTTTTGCGAGTGGGGAGAACTTTTTTCCCCTCAATTGTTATTTATTCTAAGTAACAAAGTTGTTATTATAAATTTATATTGACCGACGTATTAGCTGTCAGACCATTTAAAGGAACAACCTCCCAATTACAACAGTTTTTTCTAACGGACCCTTTTCCCACAGAATTTATGTCAACTCCATCAGACACTATAAAAAGCATGTTATTTTTATATCCATATTCTAGGTGTTTAGAGGCCTTCATTCTTTTATTAGGAATTTGTTATTTGTCAGTTCAAATTTCATATAAAAATATTCAATATAGGCCTATCCTTCTGTTTTGTTTTTAAACCAGAATATAATGCTACGGAGCTAATTTCTCTAGATTAGTTTAGTGTAGACTACACTTAAAATGCAAAATACCTGAGTTGTAGCACAGCATATATTGTTATGGTTCAACCATATCTGCTGAACATTGATAAATATATATTTTTCCGGAAATTCTTAGCAATCTGACAATATCGTCGACCAAGTCTCACCACTGCTAGCAGCATTATTTTCATTCATTGTTATAGTCTGATCTGTGTCCATTCAAAAACAATTTATATTTTATAGCTCTGGGGAGCTGATGAACATGCCCTATAATATCTGGGAGGCATAATTCTCTTTTACTGGGATTCTTAGATTATTAGTTTTACCAGAATATCAGCAAGAGAGTAAAAGTATACATCCTTTCTACCATGTTTGGGTTGAAATCAGGCCGTTGTGCCATGGAGACGCACAAATCTCCGGTTTTAACTTGAGTATAAATCATATTCATATGATGTTTCTTGTTCAGTCTTTGTTGTGTAACAACAGTGGGTTGCATCTTAAATACCACAATATGTTGTACTTCAGTTGAACTGCATCTACCCTCAGGTGGGGGAAAAAGTTGCAAAGCCAAAAATATTAAGTTGACTTAATCTTTGGTCATTTTAGTAGACTTAATCGTTGGTCTTTTTTATATAAAGTTAAAAATACAAAATCGTAAAACACTTGCCTTATATGTGACTGGAACAAATGCCAACATAATTGCATGACGATTCATCCCAAAAGCTCTGTACCATTCTTATTCCTTACAAAGAGTTACATGCAGTTTGTAAAATGCATCCTTGGGCAGAGGGTTAGTAAAAAGAAGAAAAAAGCTACATTAAATAACACAGCATTAAAGCAGCATAGGGCAGCTGGTGGTGTAGTGGTTAAGTTGTAACTGTGGCCGTAAGGTTGCTGGTTTAAGTCCCAACCCAGCTGTTATACCCTTGTACTATTAGTACTACTTAACCTGAATTTCTTCAGCAAAATATCCAGCTGTATAAATGGATGAATGTAGAAATTGTAAACTCTGGAAGTAGCTTTGGTTTAAAGCGTCTTCTAAGAAACTAAAATGTAAAAATGTAAAGCAGCTCCTCGCGACCGGCCTTAATTCTCTAAATCAACTTCACCGCCTAGTGGCGCACTATGTATGTCTCCCCGCGGACAAGGTAGACTCACATTTAAAAACTAACGAGAGTAAAATATAATAATAACTCATTTCGCAAATGTTAATTCGATTTTTTGTTTTGTTTTTGTTTGTCCAGCTATTGACCTACTATTACTGACTTCCTTAACTAGTTGGATAGCAAACCATTCCGTCTCAGTTAATGGTTACAAACGCTAAGTAATTTATCTAGCGAGCAAGGAAGCAGTCGTTTAGCTTCCCTGGATTTTACTTTTATTAATAATGCTACTCAAAATAACTGTCAGAAATGTGACGCAAATCATAAATAAAAACGTTGTGAATGTATATCTAGCTAAAATTGTTGACATTCATCAATACACACTCCGGGCTTTCACCTGTTTATACCTAGCGTACAATCAAAATCAGAAATACAGTCAAAACGGCCAACACGTCCAAACAACTTGTCACAACTTCATAGTCACAAAACGTCAGCTACTATCCCCCTCCCCTTAGCAACAGGACCAAAATGGCGGCGCCCAGTAACGCTGATCATTTGGCTGAAGTATCTTTGCCGTTAAAGATCCCTAAAACCGAAGTTTCTTCTCCAGAATCAGAAGACTTGAGCGACAGCAATCAATACCATTCGAACCCGTCTACACCCAATCGTTTCTCGCCACTAAACGTAGGTATCACAATTTCTGGAGGCGCAGGCCGAGGTGGAACGGCCTCTGGCTCTAATAGCTTTACCGCCTGCCGGGGCATGTCGTGGACCCCGTCCGAAACAAATGCCCTGATTGCGGTTTGGGGCAATGAGCGGTTGACTGAGGCACGGATGCAGCAGCTGGAGGTTGCGGGGACCGTGTTTTCTGGAAAGGCGCCGGGGCCAGCTATGTACGAGAGAGTATCTAGAGCATTAGCAGAGCTCGGATATGAAAGGACCCCATCCCAGTGCAGGGAAAGGATGAAGGTAAATAGAACAGAGTAAGCAGCACCTTTTAAAACCTCACCTAGCTGGATAGCTTGCTTGCTAATTGTTATACAGTTCCATAATGGACTGACTATAGCTGTTGGTAATATAGCAAAATATGGCTTTGTGTTGTGTTAGTAGTTTTTTGTTGTTGTACTGGTAGCAGGAATTACTTGTTTGTATTGGTAAGTAACCGTGATATCGTTATTCGTAGGGTTTAAATTTGCGTGTTCCTTAAATAAATAAATAAATAATATATACCTAATAATACTGTGAATAACTTTCATATGTAACTATAAAGCTAGCTTGCCAAATAGTAATATTTTTTCCCTCCCAACATCACATTTACCTCTAACCTTTATTTTGTGCAACATTATTATTCAGATGTCAACATTGCCTAGTTGTGACATGACTTTCTAAGTCAAATGTGTTTGTGACAGACACTACGACGGTGCTACAGCCGAGTAAAAGAGCATGGCATCGGGAAGAGGAAGAGCAGTTATTCGATTGAGCAACTGGAGAAGGTGTTCGGCCAGGGCGGCTGGGACTCCCAGACCTGTCAGCCTGTCCTCATCAACAGCAGCGGCCTCTACCAAGATATGGAGTCAGATGGCAGCACCATGGAGGACTACCCCCAAGAGGACTGGTGCAGCCAGGACCTACCCACCTTCCAGGAGGGAGAAATAGAGACTGGTGAGTGATGCAGCTATCCCTATTCTGCCTTCCTGTTCACATGCCTGCAAAGATCACTACACTGAGCCAAAATGTATCAGAGTGAAAAGGGTGGTGTGTTGTGTGCCCCATTATATCTCCTGTCTCTGCAGTTGTAGCTCCAAACAACTCCCATTCATTTGATATGACATTGATGTAAAGCTAAAACTCAAAATGATCATAATGTAAATTATATTTAAGTGGTGTTGCCAAAAGATAATTACAAACATGGTAGAAAGGATGTATGCTTTTACTCTCTTGCTGATATTCTCGTAAAACTAATAATCTAAGAATCCCAGTAAAAGAGAATTATGCCTCCCAGATATTATAGGGCATGTTCATCAGCTCCCCAGAGCTATACAAATATAAATTGTCTTTGAACGGACACAGATCAGACTTTAACATTGAATCAAAATAATGCTGCCAGCAGTGGTGAGACTTGGTCAACGATATTGTCAGATTGCTAAGAATTTCCAGAAAAATATATATTTATCAATGTTCAGCAGATATGGTTGAACCATAACAATATGTGCTGTGCTACAACTCAGGTATTTTGCATTTTAAGTGTAGTCTAAAAACAAATCTAGATAAATTAGCTCCGTAGCATTATATGCTGGTTGTAAGAGGGGATGCCTCTAATTTTTTTAATACATAAAACATTAATGGTAACTCATTTTTTCTCTCCTAATTAATTAAGTAAATTTGGGAAACTGTCTCTGTACGATTTGCTCAGAGGAGTTATTGGGGGGGGTGGGATGTTATTCTGATATTGGTTTAGCATTTCTAAAAACTACCTATACATTTGTATTTTTCAGAGGACGACCGGCTTCCTAAGAATAGGCTCCTACAACTTAGACAGGAGTCGTCAGAGGACCTGCAGTAAGTGTTGATGAACAAAGCAGCACTGTCCTAGAATACTGAGCATATTATTAAGAGCAGTGAATTAAAACAAACTCTTAAGCATAATATTTCCATAAGAAATTCTACCCTGGTGCTTATTCTCTTGCGTTCTTAGGCGACAGGAAGTGATGCAGATAGTGATGCGCATCCTGGAGTCGGTGCAGATCAAGTGGGAGCATTTCCAGACATGGACAGATTTTTCCCGCCTGCACCTCTCCAACAAGCTGGCCATCTTTGGTGTAGGCTACAACACACGCTGGCGGGAGGAGATCCGCTATCACTATGCCGAGATCAGCTCACAGGTGCCCCTGGGCAAACGCCTGCGGGAGTACTTCAACCCAGAGAAGGCAGAGGGCCGGGTCATTATGGCCAAAGTACAGAAAATGAACTGGAAGAACGTATACTACAAGTTTCTGGACATCACCATCAGTGAGGCCCGCTGCCTAGAGCTGCACATGGAGGTGGACTGGATCCCCATAGCACAGTCCCGTGTTGCCGGCTGCAGCAAAGGCTCGCAGTACCTCCTGCCAGGTGGCATTCCCAAAACGTACGGCCTGTACGCAATCGGCTACGAGGAGAACAAAGCCGTGGCTGCATCCACTCCGGGTGACCAGGCGTCCTTACCGGCGCCCGACAAGCCCAATGCCAGCCCAGTGCGGTCAGAGACGCTGGGACAGGGCGAGGGGTCGTCTGCCAAAGTGACTTACTGTTACCTTGGCATTGCAGAGGACAGGACCCTGCAGCAGTGCCTACTGCAACACTTTCAGAGCTCAGGCAAGCATTACGCCCGAGGGGAGCCCTCTGCCGTTACTAAGTTCCTGTTAGGAAACTGCAATGTCCAGCCCAGGGATGAGGGACACTCACGTGCTTCCATTTACATCAAATTCATTGAGGTAGAGTTGGACTTCTTGTCCGCGGGATCCCTGGTGGAATGTCTAGAAATTGCTATTGGTTACTCCTTAAAGTTCAATAATAAGGAGACATTGTAACACGTGCCCTTCCCCTCCTACCCTCATTTCCCGGTAACTGAAGGATATACAAAATGACGGTCCAGGTCAAAGAAGACGCTGTCTTCTGGTTCTCCCTTCAGTGCTGTACTCTCGTCAGGGAGTGCATGTCAGTGTGTCTCACACACGGCATGGCTAATTGCAGGACTGACCCTCTGCCCAAAGGTGAGAAGTGTTAGGCAAGTAGAAATTGCTCGCTGCCAATCTTTAAACTGCCTTTTATTTTTATTTTTTTTAAACACTATTTGAAGTGTTACTTCAACCTGTGTGCCAGATAAGATTACTAAGTAATGGAGATGCTGGGGAAGGTAAACTTTGTAACATTTGAATTTTATTTATATATAAATATATATATATGTGTGTGTGTGTGTGTGTGTGAGAGAGATATATAGAATATGTATATAAATGTATTAAGCTCATTGTATACATGCATACATTTGTGTGTGTTTGTATATACGTGTGTGTGTGTGGTTGAAACATTCCAGCATTTTCATTTCACTCAGAGGAAAGACAAAAAATCAAAACTATTTTTTTATTTGTAAATACAGAGTGACTTTCTGTATTATTGTGTTCCAGATCACTTCCATGTTTATTTGTTTGTGTGGGAAAACAATAAATGGCCCACTTACATCCTTTTTTCACTCTGTGATTGCCCTTACTTTTAAAAGAGAAACACATTCACACATCCACTGTGCCTAAAGTAAACAGGATTTTCACCTTAGCCAAGGTAAGTCTGTTTTTAAAAATCTAACCTGGTGTTTAAAACAAAACGGCACCAATATATTTGTAAAATAAATTTTGTCCTTACTAATAGATAAAAGATGGATGTTTACATGATCGCAAACGAACTAATGGTACTTTTTATACTTTATAATATTTATAAATATGATAAACGAGCTGATTTTTCTTAGCGTTATCTACGCAAGTTCTTTGCTATTGCCGGCAGATGGCAGTAGAAAGCTACATAAAATTATTTATTCAAAAAAATTTGTTTTTGGAGGTTTTATGTATACTTCATACAAAAGGGCATTCTGACTAGTAAAGTGATTTGATTAATTTGTGAAATATTAAATGAGAAACAAGGCTGTGAAAGAATGACAAATTGCAGTAAAAGAAATGTATCTGCGATTTATATTTTTCCATGGTCAACAATGGTAATATTATAATTCTACTTGATTGACAATCTTTTTAAAGGATATCTTTCACATTTGCAATTCAATTGTACGTTTCTAACCCCATTAAATAACTACATGAGTTATGCATTTCAAGGGTTTTATAATTGCCTTTTCCCCTCACCATGTTATAATGATGATTCTCATACATACTTATATATTTTCTTGAAGTTGGTCCATTTTAGCCATCTACCACCCTCAATACATTATAATTTGTGATTTTAATATAAATGCAGTTTTACCAAGTAAATATCAAGTACTTGGTACAGTGTTTTGAGTTAAAAAAAAAAAATTAAATTAATAACTAAAATCAAACAGTGGTCCTAGTTTTAAAAAGATATTTGATATTGAAGTGCATGTAAATTTATATTTATTGAAAAATTAGCTTTCTTAGTAGATATTTAATAGTAGATATTAAAGATGAAAAAGGATCCAATTACCCATAAGCAGTTGAATGGCAGTGCAAACCATACCATACTCATTGTCTAAATATAATGGGTTTTCATGCTTGTGTCGATTTGTGCTAAAATAATAAATGTTATCAATGGATCAATAACAATATGTGTTTGCCCCTTTCCAGGATCATGACACTCCTTATGCTTGCAACAATAACAATAGGAGCCAAATCATTTTAGACCATAGCAAGTCAGGCTTTTGGATCAACAAATGGCACCTACTTCCAGTCTTCCCATCTTCCCATCTCTGTGCTGTGGTCGTCCACTTTATTTTGTTGTCTTTTGGTCTCCAGTTTTGGGTTCTTCAAAGTATCATAATTATTACTTTCTACTATCAAGTTCATAGGGTCTACTCACGTGATAAACTTCTGGAAGTCCTAGACCGTACAAATAAATAGCTGAACTCTATCTTTGTGTTTTTGTACCTGTATGAGTTTTCTTTAAGGTCTTGTTTATTCAAGTATTGAGAGGTTATCTTATAGTAGTATTTTTTAAATTAAATTAGAATTAGTTTGTGGTTGACGGTGATTGCAGGCTTTAGTCCAGTCCATATACTGAACAAAATTAGACAAATATTTCTACTTAATAACATTCTGTGCTCGCCACCTTTGTTGTATTCGAACTATACATTTTAGTGTAATAATTCACATTTCAAGACATGATATTCAGACAGTTACATACCGGTCTAAGGCTACTGTATTACAGCCTGTAATCACAGAAATGAGCTCTTCCGTCTCCAATTACGGAGCAGTCTGGCCGCATTAACTTCAATTGTGTTTCTATGGCAACCGGCCAGACCTCAGAAGTAGGACTCATTCACCTCTGAGGGCTAGCCTCTGTCTACACTCACCGCTCCGCGTTGTGGTTAAGTGCTTGCGGGACTACAGCACCCTGACAAGCTATTTCGACTCTTTCTCGAAGTTAGCCATCTGACAAATCTAAAGGAGGATTAAAACATGTATTCGTGAGCCCCGAAAAAGAAGAGGGAAATCGACTCTTCTGTGCATTATTATGATTTTAGGAGTAATCGTCTTGTTTCAACCTAATATATCATCAAGTGTAGTACTATAGCGTATCATTCCCTTGCCATATATTGGCAAGGGGGTGGGATGGCTACAGTGCTAGAACCAGTCTCTGGTTAACTGGTAGAGCCCGTAGAGCATATTTGGTTTTAGTAATCGAAATAATTGCTCTGAAGGATTTCAAACTGTCACATGGGCGTCTAAATTGTTTTTCATGCAGACTAATATCACCACTAATTAATCAGTTCCGAATAGAAATGATGAAAGACCTGGCGCCATTTGTACACGCATGTTTTCTGTTATGACCCTCGCAAATATTAAAGCTACAACACGCGATTGACTTTTCAGATATATTAAAAGTTAAATAAATATAATTGAAATCATTCTTATGATTGTGCCCAATATTTGGAAAAGTAATTACCTTGCAATGTAATTTAAATCCGTAATAATTTAACTCTGCAACTGGCCGCTACGTTTAGAGATATTTGAAAAAAAATTGTTCTCTTACGACATCTGTAACAGCGCCTAACAGACACAAATAAGTAGTACATAGTACATTTAGCTGAATTAGAATATCCTATGTGTAAAAAGAAAGAAATTAAGTATTTGTTTCACTAAGTTGATGACATTGTATTGAATAATTCCAAAACATGTTTCTGCCCTATATATTTATTTGACGTTGTATACAGGCAAATAGAGCAAAAGGCACAGGTGGCATAATTTCCAAAACACCTGTTGGAAAATGGTAGGCGTGTCCCAACATCGTAGGGGGCGTGGCTAGTGAGCCTAGGTGCAGCTACGAGAGTAACCGGTGAACTCGCCTTGCCTGTGTTTGGTATGACTCGACCCAGTTAAACAAAAACAGTAACGCAGAGCTATATATCGCTCATAAATATATATATATTAAAAAATAAAAACTAGTAAGAAAAATGGCATAAATGTTAACCCAGAATAGAAAGTCACTTGCTTGAGGAAGTACGCCGAGTCAACAACCGTGCTCAGTTAATGTCAGACTGTTTTTTTTTTTTTTAACCTCACCTCGGACTCAATTTCCTTGCTTCCGCACCAAAGACGAGTTCTCCCTTTCTTATCATATCTCTCATTGTTATTAAGGAGACTTGCGAGGCTAGTTCCGCGGCACTGAATGCAAATTACGTAAAGATAACGGGAAACATTTAAGAGACTGTACAGAGGTTGCAACTGACGATTGTCGAACACAAAGAAGACGAATGTTAGGCAATGGAGATCCTGACTTCTAGCAAACTTGGCACCTTGCTGTTGGTGGCGTTTCTTTGGATTTTTCCAGGTAGGGCGCCGCTTCTTTGAATTGAAGAGGACGAACACTTCCTTTTTAACACAATTAAGTAACTTTTATAGGCTAGGGTTTCTGGGAGTATTGGAATGCTCTACCAGTAAGTGAATAATGTACAAAATAGTTCCTTTATTGCATTCGAGGTTAATTTGAATTGATGATATACGCAGTGGGTCACAACGTATGTAAATTAACAGGGAAAAGGTAAAATACTTAACAGGGAGGATAAAGCAGAAGTCTTTATTTAAGTACTAGTTTTTCAACCTTCAGGTAACTTTTTTTCTTTATGTTGGTGGAATTAACTTTTACCTGGTCAACACGCAACAGGTCTTTATTTGATCGCTAGCTGAAGAGAAACGGCACCGTGAAGTTTATTATAGTCATTGTGAATACTACGTTAAGCAATTTTGTCATTTAGTTAATTATTTTTAACCATAGCAATATCTCTGAGCCGCCCTGCCACCATTTTAAAGCTGATTAGTTTTAAGTCAAGCAACCTTTCAAATTTGAGTAATTCAACGATCTGACCCGGATTCCATCGCAAAGACGGACATTTCAATTGCACTTTTCTATTTTAGGATTTTAAAATTTGTTTATCTGGGTAGGCAATGCTCTGTCAATTATCCCATCACATGCACATTGAGGACAACCAAATGCATAGTTTAATTGCAAGTTTCTTGTCATTTTTAATTGAATTTTATTGCTTTTCTGTTATTTGAATTTTGATTCGTTGAAAGCAACTCAACGGTATTGTCAGCGGTACCTACTCAACTGCTGTCGCGTTTTGCGGGCGAAATTTGATTGAGCGGGCCAGGTTAAATCCCGTTTCTTTTAAAAATGAGATTATACGAGATAACGGCAAGGTATGACGAAATAGTCTTGGGCAAGTGGTAACAAAAATAAAACGCATGATGTTCTGGTCAGCTTTAATTGGTGTGTGAGAATGACATCGAAGAAACTAACGTCATGTCAAGGAAATTTGACATTTGTCTTACTTTGTTTTCTTACGAATTGTGTGACCTTAGTCAATTTAATTTCCATAATGAATGGGTTTCAGTTGATTATACATTTTTCCCCCCTGTGTCTTACCTGACTAGCCTCCCTTTTCCCTGATTTAGACAGAGCCCCAGTCAATTCCAGGTGTGTCCTTCGAGATATTGTATCAGGGCAAGGAAGGAAACTGGAAAAGAATAGCGTGGAGTGAATGGCAAAACATTAGGTTCACAATGCATTAGTGACCAGGCAGTTCATTATAGTAGGAAATCTGTTTCAAAACAGACTATGGTGGGGTTTTTTTTCTTTTCTAACTTGGAATCCCCATTAAAAAATGTCCCCAATGTGGAATTGCCATTGTGCTAATGCATCTTGGCGCCACAGACGTGGAGCATCTGAAAGTATGATTGGTCTCCCCCATTCCAATCACCTTTGGACCACTTGACTATTTTAAACTGCATGCTCCATCAGAGTTTTAAGCTTATTAGATTTGTTTTTAGTATTTGAACGAGAATATGATTTTTAACCCTTCATAACATTAATGAGGATACATCAGTGTATTTACACTATACATTTTGTTGTTCTTAATGGTAATCATTCAATGCTGAATATCGTATTGTACAAAATGAACACTGATGTATGTGTTCTCAAAATTAGTCTTGTTTTATTAAATACATTGACTGGCTTTAAACTTAAGCTTCCTTTTGTCTTAATGTGCTCTGGGCTCAAACTGGCTCTTTTCTTGGAAGCGGTGTTCCTAGAAGTGGAAAAGACATTCTGATGGTATAGATGTTGCAGGTATACTCATGTAGGACTTTCTAAGTATTGCCAGGAAAATGTGCCTTGTTGTATTTACACCACTGGAGTGGGTTTGATTTCTTTGGCTTTTTCCGAAGTATGTGAGAATTTCACTTCTAACTTGGTGATCATCTTTCCCTTAAGTCGTCTTCTTCACTGCTTCCTGTATTTGACCCAAGTAGAGTCTAGCATAGGAATGACATTCTGACCTTGAGGAAGCAACTGTTGACCCTGGTCACTACTGGGTTTTCTCATGTTTGGCAGAGCTTGCTTCTGTTTGATGGCGTGAACCCTGAATCTCTTTCTCAAGCATTAAGCAAATCCAATTCTCAAGCACCACAGGGCTCTGTGGACGATGAGCTTTAGAGGTTGTCTCTTTCTCCTACCTTTGCTAGATCTGTGCTTCTGCAGTGGTTTGAAACGCTTGAATGGGGGCTGTCTCACAAGCCCATGTTTGCATGAATACATTTCTTTAGCAAACTCACGTTGGCTTACCATACAGGAGTTACCTTCTCGAATGCTTCACTGGATGGCTGTTGTGCCATTTTTACTGCTTTACAAACAGTGCTACTACGGTGGTGTTGATTTTTCTTCCCCTCCATTTTCTGTCTTTTAGGCTCTTTTTGGGGACAACTCCACCATTTTGAATGTCTGGATAACGTCTTTATTAATGAAATTGTAATCGATAAATTCATATGGTTGACTAATTCATAAATTAATAAATGGTATAAATATCAGATCTATAACCAGTTTGGTTCCCTTTTACTAGAGATGGCTTTTCCAGTAATATGGGTAGCTATAAATAAGATTATCAGCTTTTAATTGGGTAACAAGAAGTGTGTTCGGTGAACATCAGATAAGATGTAGCCACCCGCTCCTTACCAAAAATTCAGCTGAACGGGACTTCTAAGTCGACACGCAATAAATCCTCCCCTCTAGCTCATAAATGTGAGAAGAAAAAAATGTGTATCTCTGCGTGTTTTTGTCCACAGGTAAGCTCTGCGGTCTGCTGGGTAACGGATCACACAAACATCGATCCGTGCTGTTTTTAGCGTCAGTCGGTCCCGATTGGTGGAAAGCTGGGGATGGGGAGAAGAGGTGAATGTACACAAATGCCGTGTGTCCAGGGATCTGACATTAGGCTATCATCAAACATACCTGTGGGGTTTCTAGTAGACAGAGGAAGAGCTCTGAGAATCGGCAGCATTCAAGGACATTTTTGTACTTTGTACTTTATGTATTTTATGCTTCACACATCAATAACGACTTCATCAAATTCCTGCTAGGGAAAACAAATGAACTAATTTAATTTGATGTGGAGAGCATCCTGGTCCATATAATGCAAAGGCTATTTAAAAAAATAAAAAAATAATGCATTTGTATTACTGTCTTTTATGGAAAAATCTAAGAATTATGTTGTATGTTATAGTAATAATTACATTTGTACAGTAATGATGTAATTATGGCTGCCTAATCCAAAGAATGCACATTAGTACCATCTTGGTTTTAGAGCCTAAGACATTAAAATGAATGCACATAACCGAAGGATAATGCAGGTCAGGAAAAATAATCTCTGAAATACCTTCTAGGGCGAAGTCATTATTGATAAGGTCGTAGTGGTCGATGGGTGCTGGAGACCTCCATGGCATAAGTAAAGAGCTTGCGAAACTGGGCAAATTGCCGGCCACGAATCTTCATGTATGGTTGAAAGGTGAAAGCCCTTGGAGAGGAGTGCCTTAGTGGGCCTGCGGTCTTCCTCACAGTGTCATCAGTTGTGTCTCCTGGCTGCTATCGGAGTAAGCCTTTGAAATGCATTTAGATTCACAAAAACTGCTTGCGTCTAGTTTTCTACTTTCAGCGTTGTAAGCCTGAACGTTCAGTGCGTCCTCTCAGTCATGTTTTCTCTTCAACGTTTATTTCAGTGCATTGGCTTTTTTTTTCCATCTCTTTGCCACAGTGTCTGTGCTTACTTGCTAAAATACACAGACTTCCTGGAAGAGGACATTAAATTCAATCCACCCAGTTTGTGTTAATCTTTACTTGTCTTCATTGGGCTAATTTATTAAAATAATATTCAAGGAATGCTTGCCAAAAACGAGGTGCCTTGCTAAAATGTTAGGCCTAGTTCGTGAAATGTCCTCTATGTGTGCACCTGGTATTTGGCCTGTCCACTGCAACTATTATTTCTGTTATTTTCCCTTTTTCACTACTGCAGAACCATTTGATAACAGTTCTTTACTTTAGCCATTTGTACTGCTAAAGTTCAAAACTCACTCTTGATTACTCCTCTGGCAAAATTACATTCCCCCCCGATATTCAATCTTTTGAAGATAGTAAATGGCAGAAATTGCTTGTTATATGCAATCCCTCTTCAGCCCGAAGGTCCCCATGTTTCCCGATAAAGGACATGCCGATAGCTGAAGCATCACTTCCCTGCTCCTATGTCAGGACTCGGTCTCTGTCCCTGGAGGAGCTGACCAGGGGTCGTGAGAAAACCAGTGGGTGACTTTCCCAACACTTGGCTCAGCCTATGTACTCTCTTAAAGCGACACGCCACTCATCGTCCCCACTTTAAAAGGAAATGCCCTGGAACGGGACTGCATATGGTGCAGGGAGGGATTCATGTTTATGGTTAATATGTGTGTAATTGACTATTTTCTATCTTCTGTTTAACTTTGGACCAACATGTCTCTTCGCGCGTCTATGATTTTCCATGGCCGTAAAGGCCATGTGACAATGCATGTATGTGAATTATAGACCTTTTGGATTACAGATTTGATTCCTTGCTATAAGATTGTGTAAATGCAACTTTGCTTTATCCACAATCTTTAGTCCACTATTGAATCGTAGTTTAACTTGTGAAACACAGCACTATTCTATATCTCATTGGTAGCATTTGATATCTGGGTGTTTGGGAACAACAAACGTAAGCGCATTCTCCCAGGTTGACTGTGACAAAAGGTAATTGTATCATAAACTGATGGCGTGCCTGAAGCTGTCTGGTTAACTCCCTTAAGTCCCTATAATAATGGGTTCTTGGGTTAAAAATCATAATCTTGCTTTAATGATAGTGCTGAGATGATACTTGGCCAGGCAGCATCAGCCTGGGTGTTTCATCTCAGACCAAAGGAGGCCGTGACTGGTAATGACCACCAGCAGAGACTGCGAAATCCCCATCTGCCTCGCTAATGCAGTCACGTCTGAAAGGCTGGGGGGGTTAAAGGAATTGGATCCATAGCCTAGATTCAGGATCTTATGTCTGTCAAAAATCTCCAGCCAAAATGCATAGAAGAGATTACCTCTACAATTCATCAGTAGCCCATCTGTATACCATGTATTTTCATCCATTCTCCTGAAGACAATTCATTCTAGATGCACAAAGCATTTTGTGAAAAAAAGGGCATAATTGATTGTTAAATTAAGATCCACCCACCATTATCCTTTCGGGTATGTGAGTCAAATGGAGGGAAAATTGTTTAAAAAAGAATGTGGTTGTTTGCCCTGGGAAGTATTAAGTAATGTGTTTTATTTTTCAAGCTACACAATGTTGTGCTCAGCACACCCCTTAAAGTTCCATAGGATTCATGTATTCCTCCTGGCTTCTTTCCTCTGGAGCATTTTAATTCCATGATGAAGTTGCGCACACGCACACGCACGTTATAGCTAGCTATGAGCCTATCATTTGTGACTGCCCATCCGCATCTTTATTTTCAATGGCTCAGAGGCGCGGCCTAAGTGCCGTTTACTTTTTGCAGAGCTTTGTATTTTAAGAGAACCAAAAACACAGCTTGCTCCATGAGCAGAAACAGTGGAGGGTATTTGTATTAACTTTAGAAGCTTTGTCCTAAACCTTTATTTAAAAAAAATAAAATAAAAGAAATCATTCATTATGAACTCACAGCAGACACTCTTTAAAGGTCAGTTTAACAGGAATTTTGGTGGATGGGCTGTTCTGGACAACCAAATTAGATTAATGAATATAATGAGTACATGTGATTTCTGTTTCCCTGCCAGAACAAAGTGGGGTTTTTCTGCTTTTTGCACCATCGGTGGGGGGGGGGGGGGGGGGGGGGGGGGGGGGGGGGGGCGGGGGGGGGGGGGGGGGGGGGGGGGGGGGGGGGGGGG